>CAHIKZ030001003.1:287500-325000 GCA_903632075.3 Acanthosepion pharaonis | reverse complement strand
GCGTGAAGAAGGCGATCTGTTTTATTTCTTAAGATCTTTTTCCTAGAATAAATGGTTAGCATATTTTCAAGTTATCTGGAGAGCTGAACGAATTCCTGTTGTCACTTCTGTTGTTACCCCGTCTCAGCTGATCCAATCCGGAAAAAGAAGTCGCCCCACTATTTTGACACGGATTGAAAATGGGGGTAGGCGTCTTTTTTTTTTGTTTTAGCCGAGGACGAAAAATATGTCACAGAATTCCGAAGGTGCGTTGGGACAGCGAAAGTTGTCTTCCAAAAGCTAAGCAGCGTATTGGGAAACAGGAAAATCTCGTTAGAAACGAAGACAAGAGTACTGAACGGTTACGTAAACAGTTCTTTTATTTTAATCTAAATATACCTCTCATATCCAGACTTTGTAAGCAATTCCTTATATCCGGAAGGCCTTCTTGGTCTGGTTGTCTACTGTAATAAAAAAGAGAGGTTAATATGACTTTGAATATTGATATAAAATTAACAAAGAAGACACTTTAATCATTAGGAATGGGTAATATATTTTTGTACAACTGTTATGATAATATATTAGAACACAATTAAAAGATTTATTCTAAAATCGGCATTATTTTCCTAACAACCCATTAGCTGATTCCCAGACTTCATGAATTCAAGCGTTCAACTAGGCTGGCATTTCGCTCTCACCCTTTCACTGTCGAAACTGTTAAATGTAGCCGTCTCTTCTACTCCAATAGCTTCATGTCTCGCACTTCTCGCCTGTGGAACTCCCTCCCTGTTTCCCTGATAGATATAATCTCCAACTATTCAAATGTAATGTCAATCGACGTCTCCAGATGCCTTGATCTATCCCCTATCCTTCTCTTCATCCTTTCCTCTATCACTCCTATTTGCTCTCGCTCCAACTCTCTGTAACCCCTTGTGTGCTAGTGGCTTACCGCTTTGCTTGGGGTGAAACGCTAAAAAAAAAAAAAAGAAAAAAGTTAAGAATACCGCATGGGAATACCAAGTGCTGTAAGCGTGGATGTTCGGGTGGTGTAATACATAACGAATCGGAAATGGAAATTGGAGAGCCTTATATTAGATCAGGACCATCTCCTCACAGATGGAGAAGAGACTTTAGCCAACAGATATGGGGTTCTACAGAAGGATGCTGAGAATACCACGAACTGAGTACGTGAGCAACAAAAAGGACATTGGTTAAAATTTCTAGGGTAAAAATTAAGGAAAAAAGGGATTGGAAAATTTGACACTCACAGAACACAGTCAAGAAGGACAGTGGAAAGTAACACATAGTCTGCCTAACGAGGGGAAACGCGACGTGGTGTATTGGTTAACAAGCTTGTTTAATTAGAATCATTACGACTGAGTAGTGAGTTCGATCCTCCCTGGGTGTTTTATATTTTCGGCCTTGAGCCTCATCTAAGGTATGCTTAAAAACACATAGTCTACCTGACGAGGAGCAACTCAGCGTGGTGTAATGGTTAACAAGCATGTTTAGTTGGAATCATTACGAATGAGTAGCTCGATCCTCCCTAGGTGCTCTATACTTTCGGCCAGGGATTAGGAGATACAGCAAAAAGACAAGATTTATTAAGAGCCACAAGCAACAGGAAGTCGTGGGGAGCCATGTCCTAAAGGGATACAGAACATAGAAGAAGAATGAAAAATAGACTCGAGACAATATAATAGTTATATAGAATATTGAGAATACCATAGACAAAGCATGTAAGCAACGAGGAAGATGATAGTTGAAACTTTTGGGGGGCATAAAGAGGAAAGTGGGCTTTGAGAATTGGACACCCATGGGGGCATTGACGGCAAAAAAGAACATAGGGTAACAGTAAATAGCCCACCTAACGAGCTTGTGTAAATGGATGTCAGCTCAGGGTGGGATGGGACGTGAAGGGCCCTTAAAAGCGTAAACATTGTTTGTAGAGCTCCAAAGGTCAGGAAGAGGTGAAGAGGTCTGATGGTCCACGATGTGAAGAGACATAATCTATCGAAACTGGAAAGAGGAGGATTGTATAGCTCCAAAGGTCAGGAAGTGGTGAAGAGGTCTGATGGTCCACGATGTGAAGGGACATAATCTATCGAAGCTGGAAAGAGGAGGATTGTATAGCTCCAAAGGTCTGGAAGTGGTGAAGAGGTCTGATGGTCCATCGAAGAAAGAGGAGGATTGTATAGCTCAAAGGTCAGGAAGTGTGAAGGGACATAATCTATCGAAGCTGGAAAGAGGAAGATTGTATAACTCAAAGGTCAGGAAGTGGTGAAGAGGTCTGATGGTCCACGATGAAGGGACATAATCTATCGAAGCTGGAAAGAGGAGGATTGTATAGCTCCAAAGGTCTGGAAGTGGTGAAGAGGGTCTGATGGTCCACGATGTGAAGGGACATAATCTATCGAAGCTGGAAAGAGGAGGATTGTATAGCTCAAAGGTCAGGAAGTGGTGAAGAGGTCTGATGGTCCACGATGTGAAGGGACATAATCTATCGAAACTGGAAAGAGGAGGATTGTATAGCTCCAAAGGTCAGGAAGTGGTGAAGAGGTCTGATGGTCCACGATGAAGGGACAAAGGTAATCTATCGAAGCTGGAAAGAGGAGGATTGTATAGCTCCAAAGGTCAGGAAGTGGTGAAGAGGTCTGATGGTCCACGATGTGAAGGGACATAATCTATCGAAGCTGGAAAGAGGAGGATTGTATAGCTCCAAAGGTCAGGGAAGTGGTGAAGAGATCTGATGGTCCACGATGTGAAGGGACATAATCTATCGGAAGGGGAGGATAATCTATCGAAGCTGGAAAGAGGAGGATTGTATAACTCCAAAGGTCAGGAAGTGGTGAAGAGGTCTGATGGTCCACGATGAAGGGACATAATCTATCGAAGCTGGAAGGATTGATAGCTCCAAAGGTCTGGAAGTTGAAGAGGTCTGATGGTCCACGATGTGAAGGGACATAATCAAAGGTTGTATAGCTCCAAAGGAAAGTGGTGAAGAGGTCTGATGGTCCACGATGTGAAGGGACATAATCTATCGAAGCTGGAAAGAGGAGGATTGTATAACTCAAAAGGTCAGGAAGAGGTGAAGAGGTCTGATGGTCCACGATGTGAAGGGACATAATCTATCGAAACTGGAAAGAGGAGGATTGTATAGCTCCAAAGGTCTGGAAGTGGTGAAGAGGTCTGATGGTCCACGATGAAAGGGACATAATCTATCGAAGCTGGAAAGAGGAGGATTGTATAGCTCCAAAGGTCAGGAAGTGGTGAAGAAGAGGTCTGATGGTCCAAAGGTCGGAAGTGTGAAGAGGATGGTCCACGATGAATCTATCGAAACTGGAAAGAGGAGGATTGTATAACTCCAAAGGTCAGGAAGTGGTGAAGAGGTCTGATGGTCCACGATGTGAAGGGACATAATCTATCGAAGCTGGAAAGAGGAGGATTGTATAGCTCCAAAGGTCAGGAAGTGGTGAAGAGGTCTGATGGTCCACGATGTGAAGGGACATAATCTATCGAAGCTGGAAAGAGGAGGATTGTATAGCTCCAAAGGTCAGGAAGTGGTGAAGAGGTCTGATGGTCCACGATGTGAAGGGACATAATCTATCGAAGCTGGAAAGAGGAGGATTGTATAACTCAAAGGTCAGGAAGTGGTGAAGAGGTCTGATGGTCCACGATGTGAAGGGACATAATCTATCGAAGCTGGAAGGGAGGATTGTATCTCCAAAGGTCAGGAAGTGGTGAAGAGGTCTGATGGTCCACGATGGGGACATAATCTATCGAAGCTGGAAAGAGGAACTCCAACTCAAAGGTCAGGAAGTGGTGAAGAGGTCTGATGGTCCACGATGAAGGGACATAATCTATCGAAGCTGGAAAGAGGAGGATTGTATAGCTCCAAAGGTCAGGAAGTGGTGAAGAGGTCTGATGGTCCACGATGAAGGGACATAATCTATCGAAGCTGGAAAGAGGAGGATTGTATAGCTCCAAAGGTCAGGAAGTGGTGAAGAGGTCTGATGGTCCACGATGTGAAGGGAGATAATCTATCGAAGCTGGAAAGAGGAGGATTGTATAACTCCAAAGGTCAGGAAGTGGTGAAGAGGTCTGATGGTCCACGATGTGAAGGGACATAATCTATCGAAGCTGGAAAGAGGAGGATTGTATAGCTCCAAAGGTCAGGAAGTGGTGAAGAGTTCTGATGGTCCACGATGTGAATGGACATAATCTATCGAAGCTGGAAAGAGGAGGATTGTATAGCTCCAGCCTAGTTATGGTAGCGATACTCGGTCTGATCTTGGTCTTGTAAAGATAGAGCATGGCAGTAGACGTCAGATACAAAGAATTGACCGTTTTTCACTATGATGTGTGAGTTAAATTTTACAAGCTTTTTTTCCCATTAGAGTGTATTGCAGAAAGTTCTCGAATAATTAGTGCTTCCAATAGAATCATTCGAAGGCAGCAATCAATCATTATTAATTAGGAGAAAGTGTTTAATATTCCATTTGTATAATGCAAGACATTATGTTTCTTTGGTGATCAGACAAAAATCGTTACGGTTTTATTGCAATGATAATATATTTCACCTTTTCGATTATCATTTATTCCCGTGTGGCAACCTAGATTAACAGCTTCCCATAATGCAGGCTACGGCAAAAATGCCTCCTCCATTTTAAACTGTCACCTGTCTGGTGCTAGTGAACTAATAATGGTGTCTTCATATAGCTAATGTCTTACCATATGTTTTTCTAACACAGTTACCATCATGGCTTGAACCAGTTGGAACGTTTTTTTTTTAAGCCTGGTGAAAAAAGTTTTTCGTGTTCTTTTCATGTTACGACGGAATGATGCTGTTCCGGATAGAAAATTGATGCTGTTCCGGATAGAAAATTGATGCTGTTCCGGATAGAAAATTAATGATGTTCCGAATAGAAAATTGATACTGCTATGGGTCGAACATTTCAGTGTACACAGGTTCGAGATTTAAAAGAAAGCCCCCCCCCCCCTGGAAGACCTCGAAGCGCTCAAATTTCCGGGTGATGGAAAACTTTAGAAATCGTCTACAAAAGTGTATGGCGACTAGAAGCCTCCATTTTGAGGATGTCATTTTTAAAACTAAATAAATAACAACTGTTGCCCTTTGCTTAAACAACAGTGAAACAGTTTTTTTAATAGTAGTTTCCTTGGTCTTGTCAACATTTAAAATGTGGGGAGGTATTTTTGTCGTACCCTGTTTAACCAAGTATAGAAAGCCTAGCCCAGAAGAACTCCTGGGACATTATTGGGTTTAGCCTTCTTCATCATTCGGAGTATAAAATAGCTGAGTCTAAATTATATCACCCCCCCACCAGATTATTATACCCTTTTAATTTTAGTATCAACACGTGTTTTTCTGACTTACAACCACATCACGATGAAAAACATACCCATACGATTACTGAAGTTAAGCAACGTCAAACGTGATCAGAACCTCAATGGGTGACCGCTTGGGAATACCAAGTGCTGTAAGCGTGGATGTTCGGGTGGTGTAATGCATAATGGATCGGAAATGGAAATCAGAGAGCCGAGTTCCAATTCCAGTTGGGTTCGTTATATTCGCTTATGCGAAAATACTATTTTGAAACGTATTAACCCACATATCCTTCTCCCCAGATATGGGTTAATTAGTAGGCTTTCTATTATTATCTCAAAAGCATTATTATAATCTAAAGATATTCTCTGGCTTTAAATAACCTGCAAAAGGTTGATAAGCCATAAAAATGTGTTTTTTCTTAACTATTGGGTTGTTAAGAAAATAATGCCGATTTTAGAATAAACCTTTTAATTGTGCTCTAATAAATTATTATGATTGTTGTACAAAAATATATTACTCATTCCTAATGATTAAAGTGTCTTCTTTGTTAATTTTATATCGATATTCTTCAAAATTTAACTTAAAACATAATATACTTTCATTTTGGGCATGAAAAAAAGAGTACTGTTTACTTTGTTTTGGCATAAGTTCATCTTGCTTCATTGACTGCTGCCAACATTAACAGAGCAGGGGATGAAGGATCCAATTGTGATCGGACAGTATGTCTTCTGAAGTTCCGCAGTGGAGATACGAGTCTTGACGATTAAGTTGTTTGAGGACGCCATCTGCAATTGTCGAACAAAACCCGTATCAAAGTGTCTCAGATAATGGGTGTCGGCATTTCAACAATATTGGACTGTATCATGAAAATTGGTAAGCTAAAAATGGGTCCCGTATGAACTCAGTGAAAATCAAAGACTTAAGCATTTTGGAGTGTATTCGATGCTGCATCTGCGAAATTCCAATGATCCATTTCTTGATCGAATAGTGACTTGGGATGAGAAATGAATCCTTTATGACAATCGTAAACATTCGGACTCAATTGGTGATCCGCCATTGACTTTATTCATTCGAGCTTTCTCGAATCTAACCAGAGCATTACCGTCGACGTTTTCTGTCACTGACTAGATGGAAGGCACATTTCGTTAATCGACGAGATCCAATTCTGCTTCATGACGACTCTTGGTCACATATTGCCGGGCTGACACTGTAGCTCACCGTCTTGGCATACGAAACGTTGCCACATCCACCATATTCCCCTAATCGCTCGAACACTTTTTTAAGCATCTTCTTTAATTTTTTTTAATTAAATTAATTTAATTTTTTATGCCAAAAGGTATTCCGTTGCAAAGATGTAGAAACGGCATTCAAAAATTTTTTGCCGTCCAAACCTTTAGAGTTTTATTTAGTCATCAACATCACAACTCTATAGATAGGGATTTTCCAAGCGTAGCTTAGATGTGGCACAAGGCCGAAAGTAGGGGCACCTAGTGAGGATCGAATTCACTACTCAGTCATAATTGTTCTTGCAAGACAAGCTTGCTAACCATTACACCACCTTGAGGTGTCCCACTAGATAGCAGATATGTATAGATGTTTAGGCTTCATATTTTAATTCAGGAATAAGATTTGATTCTAAAATCGCACGTTATTTTCCAAGCAACCTTACAGAATTTTATGTGAAAGTCCCAGTCTACAAACTGGTAATGGTGGCTGATATGAAGTCATTAATTTCTGTCTGAATTTCTAAGATGTTATCATTATTTACACCATTTATATTTGGACTTTTATCGCAATGTTTGTTGCTATTATCACAATGCTTCAGCCGTTGTGTCCTCCGGCCTTCCTCGGGTACATATTGATGAGGGAATTCTGAACTGAACACTTTATATAATCTACGGGGGTAGACTGTTCTTATTCCACTGCTTAGGTATTATTTCTCGTATGAAATAGGGAGTTTTTTTCCACTGTCCAAATACACACTACTTGACCTATTGAACTCACAACCACAATGTCACCAAATTCACGAACCAACGCTTTAATCCACTAGGCCAATGTTTAGTGGGAACTAGGAGCCTTAAACCTAACCTGACCACTGATTAATGCTGCTGCCTGTCATATTTTGACTGCTACTGTTGTTTCAGCATTTCTGTCATTTGTCTTTCTTTCTTTCTTTCTTTCTTTCTTTCTTTCTTTCTTTCTTTCTTTATTAGCAGCTCCCATATCGTATTTATTTCTATGCTAAGTCTACTAAGGAGGTCCCTATAGCCTAGTATACGTGCTGATTCTTTCAGAGGTCTAACTCTTCATTGTTCTTCAATGTCCATTATTTTCACTTCATCCCACAAGGACTGATCAGTACCCTTTTCCCTCTATACATGATCAATATACAGAGGGCAAAACAGACGAAACGTTGTAATACGAATAATAACGATGGGTACAATAGTCCAAATATAAATAGTACAAATAATGACGTTATTAACCAGTAATGATGTATTGTTGACAACTTTTTTTCATAAAAATGCTAGTATTTTTACATATTTTTGGGTGGGCGGAGGTCACACACACACATATATATATTTTAAGACATTTTTATGTTTATACGTTCTTTTTATAGATGCAAATATTTAAGTAAATGCTCTGTTTATAATAAACCGTATTAAACAACATTTATCAGCGTGAATGTCCGAGAAATTTTCACAGAAAATATTCGTCATCACACAGGATTACGAACCTGTATCCTATACGAAACCGTCATTTAGTTTGACGTGCCTTTAACCGATTTGGCCACAGAGGAGCGTTCGGTTAGCAAGGTCGAATTTACTGTATTTGAACTTCAATCTTCCATGAATATCTCACGTACATTCATATCTGCTCATGGCGTATCAAATGTATACAAATGACGTCACACATTATGAAACGGACAAAGTCCGACAATTATTTTAAGACATTTTTATGTTTATACATTCTTTTTATAGATACAAATACAGGCCGGTAAATGTTGTTTAATACTGTTTATTATAAACAGAGCATTTACTTAAATATTTGTATCTATAAAAAGAATGTATAAACATAAATATCTTAAAATAATTGTCGGATTTAATCCTTTTCATACACACACACACACACACACACACACAACACATATATATATATATATATATATATATATATATATATATATATATATATATATACCGATTTTAACAACAAAACTGGCCAAATCGTGTAACAGCAAAATTGTTCAATTGTTAGATTAAGTTTTGAACCGGTGTGTCTTAGAAATGATTAAAGATGTCTTACTGGAATTCTCCGAGGTTTTTATAAAACTATTGGGCTCTACTTTGGACAATAAGAATGTATTTAGCTCTAAGTTGAAATAGTGATCCCTCTTGCTGCTGTGACTTCCTGATCCAGTTTTCCTTTTCCTTTCTACTGTTCCCTCTTTTTTGAACTTATTCACCGTTTGCTTGATGTTTCTTGTATGGCCTTTGAAGCTGGAAGCCAGAGTATGAATGTTGGTACCATTACTTAAGGCCTGAATGATTTTTCCTCTCACCATTGCTCATTTGGGAAGACAATGGGTTTGCCACAAAACAATTTTAACCTGCTCACTTTTTAGTTGAATAGCTCAAACGGGTTTTCAGTGATTCTGACGACAAATGGTATCAAGATGGGTAAACGTCTTATCTGGAAAAAAGAAACCCAGTTTTTTTTTTTTTTTTTTAGATATTAAACATTTTGTGGGATGGACAATTATCCCATGCTGTTATACGATTTGGACAATTTTTCTGTTATACCCGCTGTATGTGAATGTGTGTACAATTACCTAATTTCATTTCGATGTCAATGAATTATCAGTGAATTATCTAAAAGCTTCCTTGTTATTTTTAGGCAATATCACAAGGAATAGGTTTAATTTTGACACTTCATTGTGTCAAAGCAGAAACTATTGAGCGTATCTAGGTATTTATAACAATGACCCCTGGAAGGGTGGAGTGCAATCATGAATTAAAAAAAAAATCCCCAGATCCCATCGGGACATGAGCGTTTATGACTCTCCACAGCTTTCGTTTCCTTATATGAGAATTGTATTACTTCTTGTAGCGGAGTCGTTTCCGTTACTTTCTCCCATGTTTCGTATTCAGACTTTGGTAATCAGCCAGAGCGAGAGTTTTTTTTTAGTCTCTTCCTAGAGGAAATAGAGTTGGATTCATGCCTTTTTCAAGTGAACGCAACAAACTAAGTGTGAATTTGAACTCGGATCGCGCTGATAACCGTTACCCTCCCTGCTCACCGGTAGATAACCGAAAAATATAAATAAATATCGTTCTTTATGTCTGAAATCCTTTTTTTGATAGGTACTTAAATGGTCTCTTCAGATCTAGACTCTCATACAGATATCAGACATGGCGTCCAACCTATTCAGAAAGCCGCATTTTTTAAGCATTTCATTCCAAGCAAGGCGGGAGTGCCACTAGGACGCAATGGGCTACAGAGATTGTAAGTAAAGGAAAAGACTTGGTATAAGAGAGATTGGGCAAAGGATAAAAAGAAGATTTCGATTGACGTTACATTTGAATATTTGAAGGTCATAGCTATCAGGGAAGCAAGTAAGAAGAAGGGAGTTCCGCTGATGGGAAGTGTGAGAAAAGAAGCTCTTGGAGTAGAAGAGGCGGTTAAATTTAACTGTTTCGACACTAACAGAGTGGGATCGAGATGCCAACCTAGTAGAACGCTTAAATTCTTGAAGTCGGGACAACAGTGAAAATAGCTTGTCAGAGCAGATGCCATGAAAATATTTATAAAAAAGCCAGTGAAGCTACATTACGTCGGTGAGAAAGTGACTGGAGTTGAGAGCCCAAGTCAGGACTGATCACATTGCATATCCGTCTTTGGAATTTGTCGAGATGAACAGCGAGGACACCAGACCATATATGGCAACAGTATTCAATGCATGGACGAAAAGAAAGTATTGTCATAATCAAGATGTTGACATTCCGTATTGTTTCCAAAAAAGCTTAGGAAAGAAACCACCATTAGCGACAACAGTTACTGGAGTCGAAAATTCTTTAAAAGTTGTTTTGACAGAAAGATTTTACAAGTTTTAACCGATAACAGCATTGACGTTTCTGTCAATCCATGCCTAATGTTTCCACATAAGTAAACGGCTAATACTATCATTACTGTTTTATGGTAATACAATCGAATCTCTGACAATCGGACTAAGAAAGCCTTCCAGATATGAGGAATTGGCTACAAAATCCGGATATGAGGGGTTATATTTAGATTAAAATAACTGAAATCAGATTTAACATTTCGATGTTTTATAGTAAACAAAATAAGCTAATGGCGAGTGAAATATAACAGAATTGATTTTAAGGAAAAAGAAATAAATTACGTAATGTTAATGAAAGTTCATTAAATTAAGTATGCCACGTATGCAAAACAAATAATGTAACGAGGATTTTTTTAATCGCTGTTGCATGATGATTCTTTCTCTTCTAATATCATTCTCAACCTTTTCCGCATTTCGTTTTGATTTCGTTCTTTTTTTAATCGAAAGACACTTTTGTTATTGCAATCGTCGTAGCTGAATGCTGGCTTTCTTTCCATAAAACTGACAACCTTTTCAATAGTTTTTTTCAATTTCATTCCAGGTTTATTCACAATCATGTTTTTATTTCTTTGTTCATTGTGACAGCGTAAACGCTGGAGAATAGTTTCTTTGGAAGATTTTATATCATACAATGTTGACTTTCCTATGTTGAACTCAGCCATTTGTTACAATGAACTTTCACCAGCGTCTAGACTGTTTAAAATTTCCACTTTTAGCGATAACTCCAAAGTTATTCTTTTCCTCTTCTTCCCATCATCTTTTGCACCAATACAAGCCATTAGGGTGAAATAAGCATAAGCAATTATCCAAAATAAATTTCCCAGAAAAAATCAGTTACATATCACCCAAATAGTTTAAATATACATCAAAAATCATGTCCGGATATGCGGGATTCCGGATATGTGGCACTCCGGATATGAGGTATTCCGAATATGAGTGATTCTACTGTACTACAATTACCATTTTATGGTAATACTTCCATTACTATCAGAAAAAATGCCATCGCTAGTCAGTTCTGTTCTTAGACAACATTGAAATAGTATCGTGTTTGTCCCAGAGCAACTAACAAGGTAGATTTTTAAACCATTGATAGCAAGTTCGATCCTTACGGGAGGCATTACTAATGTTGCTCTTTTCCAGACAAATAAACAAATCTGATAGCTTGGAGAGTATTCCATGTCTGTTGCGGAAGAGCTGAGAGCAGACAACGCCCATACGGAACGGACAAAGTTTTACATAGAGCCTGTAGGGGAGGCTCTGAAAACTGGAATAAACTTTGGTGATTTTGTACTGCATTTTCATCGTCATGACTAAACAAATGTCTTGGAGAGCTTATACTAATATTTAATAGTAATTTGAATTCAAAATAGTAAAAAAAAAAAAAAATTATCGTGATTTGGTGTTTTTCGTCCATTCTTTTTCTGTAAGCATTTTTCGTTGTTTTTTTTTTCTCACTTCGCAAAATTGCTCATGTTCAACGCTAAATTAAAGAGTTCGGGGAAATTTTCTGCCACGGCAACATTCTTATTTTCCAGAGCACCCCCGTCACCGTAATAAAACATTCTCTGGGGGCCATGTGTGAAAACATGTGAATTGGAAAGACTCTACTAATATTTCAATTCCATGAAGTGTTCATAAATATGGCATTAAGTTCAAATTTGTCTATTTTATTTAAGTATTTATATATATATATATATATATATATATATATATGTATATATATATATATATATATATATTTATATTAAAGATGTCAATATACACTTATATATATATATATATATATTTATTTATATTTCTTTCTACGTAGACCAGTTATGTGCCATGCTATAGAACCCGGCCTGTCCTGCTGACTGAAGGAGATGAGATTTTTCCCAAGGGTATTTTGCATAAATATTTCTACGGTAAAATAAAATAAAAAAATAAAATAAAATAATAAAACCCGGCCTGTCTTTAATAAATAAATTGTCGGGGGTTGGAATTTCTTAACATATGACGTCATTTCCCAACATTCGATACGCCAGTATGTTATGAATGTAATGAGATTCGATTGGAATTCAAGTTTATAACAGTAAATCGAGCTTGTCCATTACCTATATATATATATATCAGCGTATATATATCCGTATAGGATGCATTCGATATATTTCTAAAAATTTCTCGGACATTCATAAATGTTATTTATCATGTTTATCTTAAACAGAGCATTTGCTTAAATACTTGTATCTATAAAATAACAACGTTAAAATAGTAATAAAGAAATTGTCGGACCTTGTCCATTTCTTAATATATATATATATTATATATATATAATACACACACTCACATGATTAAATAGTAAAGATTACCCTCATTGGTTTGGAAACAAGTCAATGAGAAATACAACCCTTTGGGGGTGGGTTAATTTGGTGGTTCAATCACAGTCAGTCAAGGCAATAATGCCACTAAGACGCAAGGGTTGTACTAAGTGTTAGAGACTATGAAAAAATATACTATTAAGAAGAAAGAACAATAAAATAACAGGAATTAAGTAGACAGACGATAATGATTGATACTGGATTTAAATATTTGAAGACCAAAGTTGAAATTGAAGCAAGAAATCGGAAGAGAGTTACACAAATGAGAAGTACAGTAGAAGGAACTGTTAGCATAGAACTTACGGTTATATCTAGCTATTTCAATTATCAAATCAAGTACTGCGATAAATTAATAATGTCTAGGTACTATAAAGGAGAGTTCATCAAAACAATTACCTTGAAAATATTTATAGAAAAGGCACAGGGAAGATGCATTACGGCGGTTGGAAAGTGACTCAAGCCTAGATGCTAGGTCAGGGCCAATAACATTGCAGATTCTTCTTTGGATTTTATCAAGAATCTTTAAATATATAACAACGGCACCAGACCAGATGTGGCAGCAATATTGTTATATAGAAATAAAGTGTCGCTGCCGACACTTGAGTTTCAACATAGATCGCCAGTGAGCAAACGCAGGTGATGCCATTATTGAATTAAGTAGACCACCTGACCATAGAGGAAACACATATATGTAGAAAGTAGCTGACAACTAACGATCGCTATTTCTTGTCTATCCTCTATTACTATACGGACCGCTATTCTCTACTCTATTCACTCTACTATTTCTCTATTCAGATCACTATACGGATTACTATTCGAGCGTGTATTATCAAACAAGTACTATTAGTGCAAGTTTTATTCAAAGGCGTCTGACACCAGTATTGTTCAACGGCGTTACTATAGCTGTAACTGTGATTATAAAATCTCTATTGCAATAAGCATTAAGAAAGTGACAACGAGTATTCGTTGGCATTCCAAAAGTGGCAACGAGTGTTCGTTGACATCACAAAAAATATTAAAAAATGACGAATGGTAGACTTATAAATATGTAAGATAGATTCTGGCTGGAAAAATTGTCTAGCTCAACACAGTGAACCAACTTTCCTAGCTGCAGATTTAACAATTGATTCAATATAATCTTTCCACTTTATGTCAGAAGAAAACGTTAGTCCGAGAAGACACAATGATTTTACTTCCTTGAATGTTAGCATCAGCCGTGCTGATGGAAGGCAAAACGGGTTCTCTGAGACTATTAAAAGGTTAGGAAGGAAACTTCCATCAATACTGGAAAGAGCGATAATGACTACTGGACTTTCTCTGGTGAAAGGATCGTGACGATATTCTACACATATGTACATACACATGCAGGTGGGCGCATGCACACATAAAATTAAGCTTTCACCAATGAAAAGTACCTTTATAGAAAGACGAGAAATATAAGGAGTCAGTTGCAAATAACCCTGACGAGTGGAAATAGTGATTGTTGGAGGATCCGTCTACGAAAGTCTGGAGTTGTGATATTGCAGGTAACACAATCGGCTAAGTCAAAACTTTATAAATATATATATATATATATATATATATATATATATATATATATATATAACTTTATATATATATATATATATATATATATATATATATATATATATATATAAACTTTATATATATATATATATATATATATATATATATATTATATGTTTGGTTTTGAGGAATTGGATCGTGATTAAGATTCCAATGTAATAAATTATAACCATGGAATATTAGTGTTTAACCCTTTTATATTATATTTTTGCTCTATCTTGTACATTGAGCTCTACCTGGATTTTATCCACTTTGAATATATATATATATATATATATATATATATATATATATATATATATATAATATTATTAATTATCTATCTAGCTTAGCTTGTATCCCTCTCTCCTCTCCCCTCTCTCTATATATATGTATATATGTACATATATATATATATATATATATAGAGAGAGAGAGAGAGAGAGAGAGAGAAAGAGAAAGAAAGAAAGAGAGAAAGAGAAGAGAGAAAGAAAGAGAGATGTGAGCATATATGTATATGCTCACACCTAGGTAGTTTGTAAGTAACGCTCGTTACAGACGGAGTTTTGGTTACACTGGATATAATATTCTACTTCGCGTGTGCTGAACGCTAGTTAGCGGGTCCGTCACATTGTTTACGTCAGAGCGACCGCACTTGTAACTTATTGCTCCATGGGTTTCCCCATTTTTTATAAGCCAGTGTGTTAAAGTGGTTTTATATTCATTATTTTCTAAAAGCATGTCGTCTGGAGGATGAGAAGAAAAGCGGAAAAAGTTTGAATTTAACAGTAGCACAACATAGTGTATAATCACAGTGTACACGTATTTTACAGTGTCAGACTGGATAGTGTTCTTAATTAAATGTACAGTAATAGATTATCTCTCTTTGTTTCGTAATGTAATTGCTGATATTAGACGCTAAAGGCTATATTCCAATTCCAGCCGCGAACAACACGCAAAGGTCCGGAATAGACGCTCCTCCTTGTCTTCAAAACAACTCAATAATAAAATACATCTTAAACAGTCAAAATATGAACTTTCGCTCTTTAGGGCTGTTGTCTTCTGTACAGAGTGAAAGCATTATTGCAACGCGTTCACGAAACTTCGAAGTCGGCATGACTGAACCAACGCCGCGTGATAAGTTTCTCCACATTAATTCTATTAACGCTCTATCTTTACCTTTTGATATCGAGCACTTTATGAGAAAAAACCGCCTACCTAAAATGCTTTCCCACTAGTAAACCACGGAAAAAGAACCATCAATTTTGGATGAAAAAAACTCTTAACACTATATATATATATATATATATATATATATATATATATATATATATATATAATAATAGAGAAATTCACATGAGTATAGACAATTTCAACTAACGTCAATGCGTTAGCTTTATTCAACTCAAATGCTGGACTGTATACAGTCGGAACTGGAAATTTAAAATTAGATATTTTAAAAAGAGACAGCAGTTGAAAAATTGATACAAAGCTAACCAAACAGATAAAACAAACAGCCTGAGTGGTGCCAAGGGGAGGGCGGATGTTGTCTGGCTTAAATGGAAAAAGTTATACAAATTCGATCTAGTTATCAACCTTAACACCCCAAGTTAGGGTTATAAAAAAAATCAAGTGAAATTCAAGGAAGGCCGAAAAAAAAAGTTTTAAAACCTAATTATTAATTATTAATTATGTAACAAAAAAATTACCACTCAAAATTACGAATATATGCTTACAGATAAAATATAATAAGATTAACAATAAATCGTCCTTAGATAATTTATATTAAGAAAAAATATTTTAAAAATATCTAATAAAATCTAAAAAAAGTTTTTAAAAAATAAAGAAATATAAATATATTTTAAAAATATATCTAATTTTTTTTAATATAAAAATTATTTTGAAAAAATTATTTAAAAAAGTTATTTAAAAAATTAAAAATATATAAAAAATATTAAAAAATTATTTAAAATATTTATTAAAAAAATATAGTATATTAAAAATATTAAGAAATATATATATAAAAATATGTTTAAAATTAAAAGTAAAGATAATTATATTAACTATTTAAGATTTTAAAGATTAGTTAAATTATTAAGAATATCGATCATACCCAGGATACCCCCCTCCCAAAAAAAAACTTTTCAAGAAATTAAAAGGATAAAGAACAAATAAACAAAGAAAAGGGAGTTCATAAAGTAGAGGAAAGTTATAAGATAGGATTGACATAGAGAAGGCAAAATATAGAAATAAAAAATTGGGGCCGGTTCTGTACAAAAAACAAAACAAATAAGTTTTCAGTGATACTATTTAAATCTATTAGCATTTTTCTGCAATTCTGAAACGAGGCTCTACACACTCACACACACACACATATATATATATATATTATTACTTAAACGTTATCTTTAGTGGATATTCATATTTGATTAGACGCTCTATTTATTTGATAAACACCATGTTTATTTTTTAAAAAATATGAACTTTCCAGCAGAATTGGAACCTGCGTTCCCCTTGACAGTAAAAAAGCATCGTTAGATCCAACGGACGTTAGATTGTCTCTGCAACGGCGTTTGTCAACGCATATTTTTCTTCTTTAATACGATCTCTCGAATATTCAGGCCGGTAGACGGAAATAAATAAATATACCGTTTAATAAATTAATAGATCGTCTACTCAAATATGGGTAAACACTAAAAATAACGCTCAACTAATAAAATCTGTATGTTACACACACACACACACACGTACACGTATATATATATATATATATATATATAATGAGATCCAATCAATTTACCTCATACAGATGATCATTTCGTCCATGGGAAAGTAATTTTTCCCTGGACTTATCAATGCAAATACATTAGTAAATGTATTTACAATTCGTGCTCGAAGTTTTCAGACACATCATGTTGAAACACACAAGTTAAGCAACGTCGAGTCTGGTTAATACCTAGATGGGTGACCGTTTAAGAATACCAGATGCTGTAAACTTAGATGTGTAGGTGCTGCAATAGATAATGGTTCGGAATTATTATTTGGAGGGTCGAGTTTCAGTTCCAATTGGATTCGTTAGTATTTGCATTGATAAGTGCAGGGAAAAACTACTTTCCCATGGACGAAATGATCATCTGTACGAGGTAAATTGTTTGGATCTCATTAATTGTAATTCAATTATGATAATAATAAAAATTATATTGTGCTTTTTAGTGGATCAGTTTTAATCATACTTATTATAAAACCCAGGTTGTGTGTGTATGTGTGTGTGTGTCTGTACGTTTATATATTGGATCGGATTTCCTACATTTTTCAACCGATTTCAACAAAACTTCACAGGACTACATAAAATTACCTTGCGGTGGTTCTGACAGCGCCAAAAATGGGAAAAACACAATCGTTTTTGCACGAAATCAATTTGAGAATGAAAGGGGGACAACTCATATCGAGTTATACTTATTATAAAACCCAGGTTGTGTGTGTGTGTGTGTGTGTGTTTGTTTATATATGGGATCGGATTTCCTACATTTTTCAACCGATTTCAACAAAACTTCACTTTTTTTTTTGGCAGGTAGTGTTTCTTATTGTCTTGCACACTTTTTTCTTTATTTTTACATTCAGAATGCTTTAAAAATTCCATTTACAAGACAGTTGTTGAAAAATTCTATTCAATCGGTGGACTCATAACGATTGAAAACAATGTTTTTGTTTGAGTTTGGGTTTGACCAATTCGTAAAAAAACAAAAAAAAAAATTAATTAAGACATGCGTGTCCGCCAACTTTAAACAATAATCTTTGTCAATTTTATTTTTCAGTCTTTATGATGGTCGATACTTGATCTATCTCTTACTGTTACATCCCCGGGCAACGCCGGGCTCTACTGCTAGTATTTTATATTCATAAGACCTACTTGGATTACTTACACACGGATATTTTTACCTGTTTTATATATATATATATATATAATACTATTTAGCTACGCTTTTGAGATGTTATAATGACTGATGCAAAGCGCGGAGATTTTGGCAATTTGGGGGGATTGTTTTAAACTGAGCTTCAAAGTCAGTTTAAAGATTTTGGGAAGTGGAAGAAAATTGAACAATATCTGATCATGTAGCGCAAAAATGTTTTAAAACTTTTAAGGCCGGTGAATGGTGTCCGGTCGTGAACGATTAGTTGTTGATTATGATATGTTAAAACGCAGGGCAAAGACGAACCCTTGTCACCGACACTCGAACACTTTTCAGAAGAGCCAGGGTCATCATTCAAACAAAAGACATCCTTTTTAAAGTATTACAACAAAGAACGCCATGAAGGTGTGACTAAAAAACGAAAATACTTATGATACACCATAATAGTTTCAGATCTTTGTACATTTTGAATATTATACGGAAGAAATAAGAACAAAAAACTAATGAATTCGTTGTCCTTCCTGCTATTCAAATCTTTTTTCCTATTCGTATCGCTAAGGAGTACCGCCCGTGTGAAAAACAATACTAATTTTATGTGCGTATCAGACTTGTTTTATCGACCAAAGGAAAGGAGAAACAATATCTTTTAGACACAAGATCTTGTACTTGGCGCCATTTACTTCTTTGCTTTCATTGTGCGTGTATTTTCACCGCTCTCTCAGACCGAACAGTGACTTGTAGGAAACAGACTCCCCCACTTGTAATCATTCAAGGTGAACGTGATAAGTTCTCAGCCCAAAAGAAGAAGTGTTTCCAAAAACAAATTCCGGTTATCCGGCGAGATTTTAGGAAGTAGGTTAGGCGGAACCCTTTTCAAGGCACGACTCTTAAGGGTCGGCAATACAAGATTAGTTCCCCAGACTGATACACCCCCTTTTTTTTAATCAATTCACTCCAAGCAAAGCGATAATGCCACTAAGACGCAATAAGCTATTGAACGTGAAAGAAGATGAGAAAACTTTAGAAGGAACCATGAACCCAATCCTAAACAGGAAACAAGGGATAAACCTCTACTCCTGTTCAAAAGATTACGTTTAGTTTAGTTCAGACACAGGGCCAAAAAAAAAAAAAAAAAAAAAATGAAGTGTCCATGGTGGACTAAACTCAATACTACTTAGTAGTGCTGATCTACACAGCCAGCCTGTAAATGGCAATGGTAGTATTAGCCGTTTCCTTATAAGGAAACTTTCGGCATTCATTAATCGAGCAGCCAATGCTACCCGAGTTACGTTTTTTCTTAATTCCCTGGCCATCGGGATAGGATCAAAGTACAATGTCTGTTCACTTCATCTCTGATATTAAACGTTTTCTTATAAGGAAACATTCATTGACTGAACCGTTAGTGTAAGTGTTAGTGTCAGTTGAAATTTATAAAATCTATTTAAAAAAAAGTTTCAGTTCTTAGCCTCGATCAGGCTCAAATTCATTCCAGATCTCAAGTAGAACTCATTTATACGATCCACTGCTCTGTTAAAGATACGAGGAAAATTGTCGGCTCATTTTATCGCACCAGGAAGTGCCTGACTCCTCCAGACATCGTTCTTATTCCCAGAATTTGGGAAGATTAGGCCAGAAATTGAAGCCCGCTGCTATATCTGGTTGACTGGGGCAGGAAATGGCTTGTGCATCGAAAACGAAACTGCTGTCATTTACTCACCATAAAGAAACGTCCCTACCTCCTATCAGCATGGTTGATGCTCAACTCCACGAGAGGGCCCAACTGCGCATTCTTGGTCTCACGTTTTCCACTGACCTGAGGTGGAACAACTACATTGAATCAATAGATGCATCTACCGCAAGGAAAGTTGGTTCCCTGTGTCGCGCCAGAAGGTTTTTCTCGCCTCAGTTCATCCTTCATATCTACAAATCTGCCATTCGGCCTTGCATGGAATACTGTTGCCATATATGGTCGGGTGCCCCCGCTGTTCATCTCGACGTTCTCGATAAAATCCAAAGATGCATATGCAATGTGATCGGTCCTGACTTGGGGTCTGGACTCCAGTCAAGTTCTCACCGATGAAATGTGGCGTCCCTCTATTTTTTTGTTGTGGTGTCCTCCCTCTAAACAGTCTTAGTTGGACTCTTCCGTCTATTATAAGATTAGTAGGAGAGAAGGCCTTGGGGGAACAGTCGACCAGACTGTTCATTGCTGTCGAACTCTCTGCCTCGGCGGAGAGGAACCCGAATGAAGCTTTTTCCTCAGGGCAAAGTTTCGTCCGGGGAGGTAGACAGTCCTTGAACCAGTCTAGGCGGGTTCAAAGGGAATATTTTTTGCCCAACCCAACGGGCTCG
The DNA here is from genome assembly GCA_903632075.3 of Acanthosepion pharaonis. Classification (NCBI taxonomy): domain Eukaryota; kingdom Metazoa; phylum Mollusca; class Cephalopoda; order Sepiida; family Sepiidae; genus Acanthosepion; species Acanthosepion pharaonis. The sequence goes on along the minus strand of CAHIKZ030001003.1, from coordinate 304,369 downwards.
GTATACCCACAATAAACCGGCCTTGTGCCACATACACCCTCGTGGAGAGGCTGTTAAATATTAACAGTCGCACAGATTGTTCAACTGTCAAACACTCTGTCTCGGGGCAAAGTTTCGTCCGGGAAGGTAGACAGTCCCTGAACCCGTCTAGGCGGGTTCAAAGGGAATATTTTTGGCCGAGCCTTCGGGCTCGAAGAAACCCACGTTAAACTCAGCCTTGTGCCACATGCATTCCTTGTTGGGGGATTGCTAAATATTAACAGCCGAATAGATTGAACGCTGGGTCAACCGACCCACACTCACTACTCGTGTAATACTTTTCTGTTGCACTTACTGTTAATATATGATATATCTGTAACACTTGTTTTGTTATTTTTTAGACCATTTACTTGGTCACCACAATTTTCTATAAATATTTTCATGGCACCTGTTCTGACAAGCTATTTTCACTGGTGCCTCCACTGCATGAATTTAAGCGTGCTACTAGGTTGGCATTTCGGTCCCATCCTTTTACTGTCGAAACAGTTAAATATAACCGCATCTTCTACTCCAAGAGCTTTTTCTCTCGTACTTCCCGACAGTGGAATTCCCTTCCGATTACTTGCTTCCCTGATAACTATAATCTTCAAAAATTTAAATGTAATGTCAATCGACATCTTCTGTTGCCTTGATCCTTGTTCTCCCTCTTTTATTTTCCTCCGTTCCCCTTTTTATCCTTTCCTCAACCCTCTACCTATACCCCCCTTACTTACACTCTCTGTTGCCCCATGTGTACTAGTGGCACTCCCGCTTTGTTTGGGGTGAGATGCTTAAAAAAATATCTGCGACGGAAGACTTATTTTTCACTTTCCTACGGAAAGCAACGTCGTAAGTTTATCGTTGCGATATCGCTATTTCCATGGCAAATGTTCAGATGCGCTCCATAATTTAGTTCCATCATTACAGACCTTTACCGCTTGGACACGTCATACCACTTCCACGTAGCCAAATCACCCTCATTTCTGCAGTATTCCAAATACAAGAAGAAAAGTTCCATTCAGACAATTTTTTTTGTTTACGGTGGCAAAGTTTTTGTAGATAGAAGCAGTATAGATCTCAACATTGTATGCTGATTGTCACGCTTCAAGCGATTTTCAGCCCCCCTAAAAAAAAAGAGAATCAGTGATTGAATGAGAGAGTGATTAACAGACTGGCGGAGAACACAGTATCATATTTTTTTAGTAAAATTATATTCCATAAAATCACTCTTTTTTTTTATTGTTTTATTACACGAGCAAAATATTTGAATCCGCATTTGCGATGGACTCCACCCCATCTGTATGCCTGTTCGCTTCCGTGTATAAATACTCGTAATCCGTATGTGTGTTTGCGTGCAATTTTATGAACGAATGCGTTTCTATGGCCTTTTCTGTCCATGTTGAATAAATCTTGAGAAAAGCAAAACACGGAAGTTGCAAAATACGCATGCGCGAGATAATTTTTTGTTGTTAAAGGAAATCAGCAAAGAAAATGGCTACATTGCAAGGTCAAAAGTGAAGAGGATAAAATAAGACAGAATGAAGAGAAGGGAAAAAAAAGATAAAGATAAAGAAAACGAAGGTGAGAAGACGGAGAAGAAGAAAAAAAGAAGTCGATAAGAAACAAGGAATGAAGAAGAAAAAGGAGACAGAAGAAACAATGGGGAGGTGGTTGTGAAGAAGAAAGAAAGAGAAGAAGAGAATGATGTGAAGGAAGTAGTGAATGAAAAGAAAATGATAAGGTGTTAGTGAAGAAGAAGAAAAGAATGAGGGGGAGGAGGTATTGAAGAAGATGAAGAAGAAGAAGAATGCAATAAGAAATAAGAAGTGATGACGAAAAAGAAGCCGTCGAAGAAGAAAGACAGAAGTAACAATGAGGAGGTAGTTGTGAAGAAGAAGAAGAACAAGAAGAAAAAGAAGAAGAAAAAGATGAGTAGGCGTTAGTGAAGAAGAGAATGATGATGAGGAGGCAGTGAAAAAGAGGAAGAAGGCGATAAGAAATAGGTTGTTCCCAGACTTCATGAATTCAAGCGCCCTACGAGGCTGGCATCCCGCTCTCATCCTTTCACTGTAGAAACTCCTAAATGTAGCCGTCTCTTCTACTCCAATAGCTTCATATCTCACACCTCTCGCCTGTGGAACACCCTTCCCTATTACTGTTTCCCTGAGAGCTATAATCTCCAGCTATTCAAATGTAATGTCAATCGACATCTCCAGTTCCCTTGATCTATCCACTATCCTTCTCCTCATCATTTCTTCTATCACTCCTATCTGCTCTCGCTCCAAATCTTCTGCAACCCCCTGCATCCTAGTGGCATCACGCCTTGCTTGGGGCGTAATGCTTAAAAAAAATGAATAATAAGAAAACAGAAGAAAAAATGATGAGGTGGTTGTAAAGACGACGACGACGACGACGACGAAGAAGAAGAAGAAGAAGAAGAAGAAGAAGAAGAAGAAGAAGAAGAAGAAAAAACGATAAGAAATAGGTAATGAAGAAGAAAACGGAGAAGACGAAGACGGTAAAAGAAACAATGAGGCGGTGACTTGTGAAGAAAATGCAATGATAAGAAGGCGCTAGTGAAGAAGAAGACGAAGAAAGACAGAAGAAACAATGAGGAGGTGGTTGTGAATGAGAAGAGGAGGAGGAGGAGGATGTGGAGGATGAGGAGGAAGAAGAAGAAGAAGTAGAAGAAGGCTGTGACCACGACGAAAAAAAGAAAAAGAAAAGATAATTGCAAGTAAAACGCAAATGCAATATTTTCTGCGCCTGCCTGCCTTGAGAATCGGTATTCAAAATCTTTTTTTTTTATACTCGGCACGAAAACCAAACCACTGCAGCTGAAGAAGAAAATCTCCAGACCAAATAAATTTAATAAAAAGAAAAAAAATAATAATAAAGTGAAAAGGTTGGCCCAAGCTGTTAAAGATCTGCTTCCGAGGTGGAGGCTTGCAAAGAATGTAGAAATGGCGAGACATTGGAATTCTCGTCTACAAGCACTTTTAGAGGCTAGCGGCTTCAATTTCAAGAAGGCCTTCCAAAATTTTCTTTCTCTCGCTTTTTTCCATTATCTATCTATCTATCTATCTATCTATCTATCTATCTATCTACATCTCTCAGTTTGTTCCTATCTATCTATCTCCAGACAAACTTCTCACACTTGAGGAGTAGCCTTCATGCACCGAACAGTTTATTTCACGTACTTCCATAAGTACCTAAGTGCAAACTGAAATTTGAATATATACATATATACTTATATCCATATATACTTATATCCATTTATGGAATCACTCAAAAGATTAGCTGCTGACTATATATATGTATATAAATATATATATATATATATATAATATAATATATTTTTTTATAGATAGAAACAGAAAATATATTAAATAATTTTGGGGCTTAACACATTTCATTATATATATATATATATATATATATATATTTTCGAACAGAAAATTCGTGATGAGAATGCCTTGGTTATCGAACAAAATTTCGGTTCTCTAACAACATTGACAAACCGAGTTAACCCGAACGGAATCATGAGTGTCACACAACCGTACAACTGTAGAATAAAGCCTCCTGACCCTAGAGAATATTTTTTTTGCAAACCATTGAAACCATAATGACTTTGATTTATATATTTTAGCTAATAACTAACCTTCTCTTTCCCATCTCCCTCTCATCCCTAAAGAAGTGACCGAAAGCGCTCGGAACAACAGATAATATGGACATTTTTACATCCCCTTAAACCCACCAAAAAGAAAAAGAAGAATTCAATAAAAAGGTCATCAAATTTATCTTGCCTGACATGTTCAACGGAACATGTTTGAAAGAAAGGTTGCTGTCCAAATATACTATATTGCAATTTTGGTAAACCATAAAATTGCATCTGAAGATTCCAAATGGCATAAAACTCTGAGTTGTGCAATCAATGTAGCGTAATATGTATATTTTTTAATATATATATATATATATATATATATAAGGAAGAGGTTATAGTCGTTCCAACGAAAGAAAAGTGTGTATAAGTGTATATTAAAAAGAAGGGAGAAACCGCAAACGTTTTTGGTTGTAATGTGGTTGTTTTTTAAAAATATTATGTTTTATTTTCCATAATTTTGCTTCACGTATTTCCGGTCTCGCGACCGTCTTCAGGTAAAGTGTGGAGATTTCCACATATTATTAAAAATAATTAATTTTTTTCTTTATGTTTTTCGATGTTAAATATTCTCGATATGAGACATTCTCTTTTTTGTGTGTTAGTGACCCAAATGTCTTTCTTGAACTGGCAGTGAAAAGTTCTGCGTGAAGGGTTATAAAACAATTATATATATATATATATATATATATATATATATATATATATATATATATATATATATATATATTTCATAATTTTCTTTGGGTACAAAATTTTATTATGGAAATAAAAAAAGTTAAGAAACAATTTTACCCTTCATGGAAAAAAAAAATTATAATTCAAAACACAGCCGACCGGTTTCGCTCTCACTCAACAAACCTGGAATCAAGGGAATATATATCGCAATATAAAATATATATGACAAATAATGTGCAATATTAAAGGCAGAATACAATCTAGATTGAAATAACGTCAAGCCCTCACGGACACCCCCGCTGTTTGCAGAGGGAGTGTCTGTCTGAACCAGACGTAAATTGTTTTTAATGCTTTCAGCTGTAAAAGCGAACGAGCACGAATCAAGATGGTGAAAGAGCCGGTTCTGAAATTGATGGCACAATTTGGGCTTTTTATGAAGTGCTCTCATACGTATTATTGACAACGTCACTCAATTGGAAGGTCAGTCAGTTATGTGCCATGCGTAATACATTCTTAGGTGATCATGTATCTTTCGATACATAACTGACGAGACAGATTTTATTTCCCCATAGTAGGTTGCCATTTCTTTCTACGGCAGACCAGTTGCCATCCAAGGCTAGAGAACCCGGACTGTCCTGCTATTTACCCACAGCTGGAGGGAGAAGAAGAGGATGCATACCTTTCCCAAGGGTATTTTCCTAGGTACATGTTGATGCATTCTAGTGTCTAACCGTAGGGTAGTTCTACCTATGTAGTCAGCACCGTAACTATATTTAAACTGGTAAATAACATTATTAATATAGTGTGTGTGTTTGTGGGGGAGGGGTAGAACATCCTTTCAAGTAGATCTCTATGCAGACCTAGTGAAAAACATCACACGTACACTAGATGAGAAATAACAATACTCAACTACCGAGTTTGACAAACTTACTACACACACACACACACACACACACACACACACACACACACACACACACACACACACACACACACACACACACACACATATATATATATATATTATAGTAAAAAGAAAGAACAGTAAGATCCGGAGTTCTTATTGATATTTTTATTTTTACAAAACAGTGCTCAATTAATTTATTAGTAATTAAGAGTAAAAATAATATTTTAAACTTGTAGTTCAATATAACGTATTCTAACCCAAACACCTCTCTTAGAATCTTTATGTATACAAGTACGAATTTAACGGAAAAACTTTTTGTCGTTGATAAAAAAAAAAGCAGACGACATGCGTTGGACGGATGTCAGAATTCGTTGAAAAAAAGGCACCCCCACCCTCCCTAAACTTAAGCTATTTTCGAACGTAACTCATAATTGATACAATAAGTTCATAAAAAAGAACACGCTACCGCCCCCGTCTAAATGATTGGATTTCTTTGTATCCTCGGAAACAAAAAATTATAAATTATAACTCAGTAAATTTAAAAAAATAAGTTATTCCAAAATTCGCTTAAAGATGAAACAGAACTAATACTTTAAATTTAATTATATAATTAAATTTGAAGTTTTTAGCTTCGGATTTTGAAACATAGTAATTCATGTGTAACAAAGGAACCATATTTTCAATCAGTTAATTTATAATATATATATATATATATATATATATATATATGATGCGGAAAAAGTAACATCCGTTTTTTTCGAGCTGAAGTGGATATAGAACGACGTAGGGCAATTGAATGACCACCACGATTATCAGGCCTAATCGCACCAGATATTTCTTGTTGGGATGTACTGAACTTAAAAGCCATTAAGATAAACCTTACTTGAGACCGGCTGAGATCAATATCAAAGTTTAAGAAATTAAAAAGACAGGAATGAAAAACCATTAATGATTCTGATCTGTAGATTGCAGCTATAAACCCCTCTCTCTCTCTCTCTCTCTCTATCTATCTATCTATCTATCTCTCTTTATCTCTATCTCTTTATCTCGATCTTTATCTCTCTCTCTCTATCTATCTATCTATCTATCTATCTCTCTTTATCTCTTTATCACGGTCTTTATCTCTCTTTCTCTCTCTCTCTCTCTTTCTCTCTCTTTCTGAACCTTGTTTGAGACCGGTTAAAATTAATTTCACGGTTTAAGAAAATAAAAAGACAGGAATTAAAAATCATTAGAACCTTAATGATTCTGATCTATAGATTGTAGATAAAACCTCTCACTCTTTATCTCTCTATCTCTCTTTATCTCTATCTCTTTCTCTCTCTCTCTCTTGTTATCTCTCTCTCTCTCCCTCTCTCTCCCTCTCTCTCTGAACCTTGTCTGAGACCGGTTGATATTAATTTCACGGTTTTAGAAAATAAAAAGACAAGAATTAAAAATCATTAGAACCTTAATGATTCGATCTATAGATTGCAGCTAAAACCTCTATCTCTCTTTCTTTATTTCTCTATCCCTCTTTCTCTTTCTCTCTCTTTCTCTTTCTTTATCTCTCTCTGTCTCCTTCTCTCTCTCTATCTGAACCTTGTCTGAGAACGGTTGGCATTAATTTCACTGTTTTAAAAAAAAGAAAGAAAAAAAAGCAGATATCAACACAAACGCTTACGCTCACTAAAGTAACGTTAATAAAAACAAGCAATAATGTCAGATTAAAAAGATTCATTTAAATTATATGTGTGTCAGTGTGTTGACACATCTATGTCATTGAAAACCACAAACAAAGGAACCTTATTTTCCCAATTTTGCTTAACATTTTTTGTTTATGGACAAGTCAAATCATGTCTGAATTCAATGTGTATCGTTATTGTTCACACATTTAAGATCTAGATCTTTGAACCATATTTTTGGGCATTACCAAGATCAAATACCTTAAAACGTAAGGACAACACGCTATGGATGTTAGACATGTATCGTCTGTGGCCCTTGACAAAGCCTACATAGATGAAACATTGCTCCCCATATATATATATATATATATATATATATATATATATATATATATATATATATAATGAATGAGAAGCCACGTATACTTTCTTAATATGTATATATAGAAAAAGTCTCAAATTAAAAATTATAATGTTTTATTTTATTTATTATATAATTATTATTATTATTATATATATTATTATTTTATTTATTATATAAATACTTTCATAAAATAAAACATTATAATTTTTAATTTGAAACTTTTTCTATATATATATATATATGTATATATATATATATAGTTAAGTTATGAAGAACTTGGTAAACCGAATGGGTAATTCCAAGGAGGATGAAATCCAGAGAGCTCAATGTGAATACAGAGCTAATATTTAATGAAAAACAGACCACTTTAAGGTACCATTACAATAATTTATTTCACCAAAATCCTTTTTAAAGGACTCCGGATCATCAGGTTATGGAAATACAATTGGTTGGGTAATTAAACCTTTATAATTTTAAATATTTCTTTAATATTTTCTCAATAAATATGCTAATAATAATAGTAGTTAACTTATATTAAGTCCCTAAACTATTTACTTAAAAAGTTAAATATTTAAATTAATGACATTCATCATTTTTTAGACATCTAAATTTCTATCAAGCATTGAAATCTATCTTTTACATAATTTTGTTAAAACAAAATTACAGCCTCTTTCGACTCACTTCCATCTCCCCCTCTCTCTTTGCCGTAACACTCATTTGGATATATCTGTATTACTATCGTCTATCTCCTCTCTTTTTTCTCCTTCTTTTCTCCATTCCCTTTCCTATATATCATTTCCGTTTAGTTAACCGTCTAAATAGGTCAAGGTTCGGTCACTCCTCCTACCCCAATATAAAGCATGCTTAAGAGAGATATGAAATTAACCCCTCCCTATACTCTATCTTGTCTCTGTAACTGCCACTCTCAACCCCCCTGTTAAATTACAAAAATTACACTACCCATCAATTTCTAATCCCATTTTTCCTTTCATTTCATTGTTGGAAGTGTTACCTGATGATCCAGAGTCCTTTAAAAGGATTTTTGGTGAAATAAATTATTGTAATGGTATCTTAAATTGGTCTGTTTTTCATTAAATATTTTATATATATATATATATATATATATATATATATATATATATATATATATATGATGGATTCGCCCATCGAGTTCGACGTATGAGGTTCCGACGATCACGAACTAATTACCTGCATGCCGATGACGGGCATGACTTTTGAGACCGGCTCGAGAATTGCACAAAAGACCACAAACAGTACAGGGGAATGTATTGTATCCAAGTTCAGCAGGAACACAGTTAGATGTCTTATTTTGCTTTCTCGTTTCATGTAGTCGACTGATGATTACTTCTCAGTGCAGCTATATCAATGGCGTACTTCTTTAGCTGCAATGCGACCAGAGCTGTTTTTCTTTCTGGTGCTGAGTTGTTGTCCTGGAGAGTTCGTACATTCCAAGTCTCATGAAGTTGATGTAGTTTCTCGCAGTAGCGTGATATGTGTGAAACTAATTAGATGTAGATGTCAGAAAACCAACGCAGTGGTTTGTTTCAATTGGTGAAGGCTTGTGTCGGACCATCCACACCTTTGGGATCTGTCAATAAAAAAGTAACGGTGTAAAAGACTTACCACGGAAACTCCGAACGAAATCAGAAAGAAACATTCGGATAATTCTTATATAATTTATATCCAGAAAAGAAAAAAAAATACGAACACATGAGAAATTATATAAAATGTCAATCACTGAACCTTGAGAGAGAGAGAGGGAGGGAGAGAGAGAGGGAGGGAGAGAGAGAGGGAGGGAGAGAGAGAGTGAGGGAGGGAGGGAGAGAGAGAGAGAGAGGAGGAGAGAGAGAGAGAGAGAGAGAGAGAGAGAGAGAGAGAGAGCTGATGTTAATAAAACAGCTCGATGTAATATGAAAGAGGAGTATTCAGAACTTTATATAAAATTATTTTCATTCATTTATAATATATTTATGAGATATCCATGAGTCTAGCATCAGCCATTCTGATGGCGGACAGGAAATTTTCTCTATAGTTTCGTTTTGGAGGCATTAAAATTTACGAGCCATTTCCCGTGCCATTTAACCACTGATTGGAGGTCCTTTGCACGAGCAGCAGCCATTTTTACTTTGTCAGCTCTATTGAGACAGGAGTAAATGGCAGTGTCATTTGCATAAACGCCTACTTGGGAACAGATGACATCAGGAAGATCATTAATGAAGATCAGAAACAGCGTAGGACACAGGAGACATCCCCATTCCTGTGACAGGATCTGAAAGCGAGCCCATTTTCTTTTAAATGCAAAATATATGTTTAAAAACTGTAATCCTCGTTTTATATATGGACTGCGCCTTTATTGGGGTAACCAGATGTTTTTATTAAAATTCAAATTACGTAACGGTCAGTCGTACTCAGCACTACCGGTGAGGATAATGGTATATATATATATATATATATATATATATATAAATGGAAGTAGATAGATAGATAGATAGATAGATAGATGGTGGGGGGAGGAGAGAGAATTAATATGGAAAGAGTTTTTTTTCAATTAACTCGTTTACTTCGGAGTTTCGTGGTTGTATGCGTCCATCCACTGATCAGAACAGAGTTAACTCTTATACATACAGCCTAACGCATACAGGAACCAAACTGCGAAGTAAACATGAGTTAAGTGAACAAAAAGCGACTATTTCCATATTAATTCTATGAACGCTCAATTCCCGCCTTCGATACTAAGCACTCTATCACAAAGCCCACTTGCCTTTAATATCTCCTTATCAGCAAACCACTTAAAACCAATAATTTGGGATTCAAAATCAGTATTTCAAATTAACACTATATATCTGTATCTAACGTAATGTATATACAGACACGCACGTACACACATACACAAAATATATATATATATATATATATATATATATATACACACACAGAGATAAATATATATATATATATATATATGCAAATTAGATAACAGATAATTAGATAATTATAAATATATATATATATATATATATGCAAATTAGATAACAGCAAAATTGCAATATGAGCACTGGTAAAAATGATACTGAAAACATTAGGTTTATAATACTCAGAAGTTCATACAATGACACATGGCACAGTGGATAAAGGCGTAGGTTAGATCCAGTGACAGACCCAAAGAAGGTGAGTTCAATACCTGGAGGGAAAATTAGCAGGAGATAACTGATAACTGACATCCATCAAACATGATGGAACTAGAACAGTCTACCCCAGTGATCGAAATAAAGGGTTCAGTTCGAAATTCCAACCACCTGAAGAAGGCCGGAGCGTACAACGGCCGAAACGTTGTGACAAATATGGCGACACAGATGAGGACAATAGTCCGACTAATGTAAATACTGTACATAATACCTCATCTCAGAAATATAGACAGACACTGTACTTTTACTTGTACTCCTAGGCGGTGAATGGTGGACAATCTCCTCGCAGATGTAGAAGTGACTTGAAGCAATAGAAATGCATTTCTACAGAAGGATGCTGAGAATGTTATGAACTGAACATGTGAAAAACGACGAAGTTCTAGAGAAAATGGCGACCAAAAAGGTCACTTATACTTAACACCAGAAAGTTGAAATTCCTAGTGCACATAATGAGAAAAGACGACTTGGAAAATTTGATACTGACAAGGCAGACTGAAGGCTAGATGGATAGAGTTAAACAACGTACGACTTGCCTAGCAAACTTGAGTAAATGTAAAGTGGAGAGAGGTGTGGGTGTGTTAAAAAGACAAAAATGATAAAATGTATTAAGAGCTACAAAGGACAGGAAATTGTGGAGAGAACTATGTTTGCCAACGTCCTGAAGCGAAGAAGAGGAGGAGGAAGAGCAGGAGGAGAAGGAGGAGTGGAATAATAATAATAAGGAGGAGAAGAAAAGAAGAAGAAGGAGGAGAATGAGGAGTAGAATAATAATAATAATAATAATAAGAAGAAGAAGAAGAAGAAGAAGAAGAAAAGGAGGAGGATGAGGAGAATGAGGAGTGGAATAAGAAGAAGAAGAAGAAGAAAAGAAGGAGGAGGAGAATAAGGAGTCGAATAATAATAATAATAAGAATAAGAAGAAGAATATGAGAAAACCCTAACAAAGATCGAAAGAGCAACAGAAATCGCTATTCAGTAGCATTAAATTTTTGCTGATGGTTGAAAGTATGTTGTTCATGTTAAAAATCAAGCGTTTTGGAACTGCGATTTTAACACTGTACAGGTTTACTAAACTAACCCTATCTTCTTTTAACTTCGAGATCCTTCCTCTATTTAGGAGTCTCAATGACTTCATTTGTCGGCTGAGTAAACTTCTGAAAGCATCTTGCAGTGTTTTCACTGAAGGTAAATATATATATATATATATGTGTGTGTGTGTGTGTGCAGGTATGTAGAAAATAGGAAAGAACACATTAGGTAAGTAGTCCAGGGTTCTTTAGTATTTTTGTTTTTATTTTTAAAAAACAGTACTGAAGGTGACTGATATGTGGATAAAAATGGTTGCCCCAGCCGTTTCCATAGTAACAAATGAACACGCTTATAACGATACGCAAATTTCAAAATTGGTTATTCCTAAATTTTCGCTTGAGGATGAAATAGGGCTTGTTACTTTAATTCAATTTAATTTTAATAATTATATATTATGGTTTCGGCTCTCGTTTTTGAAACATGAAAACTCTTATGTAGCGAAGGAATCATATATAAAAAAAAATAATTATAATATATATATATATATATATATATATATATATATCAAGGAAAAACTTAAGGCATAATCGAAAACGCGGTTATAGATTATAATTTATTTCAAATTTTTAACACCCGTCTCATGAGACCGAAATTACAAAAATTTTATAATTTAGATCTGATGAGCCGAGTGTGCGCCCTGTTTCTATTGTACCATGGAAATAAATAGGAGGTATTACTTTCGTATCGTCCCCATATATATATCAATAATATATCTTTACACACACACACACACACACACACACACACACACAGACTTTTTTTTTTAATCATTTCACACAAAACTAACCTGGCCGTTCGTCTCTAAAAGGGCCGCCAATCAATTTTAATGCCTCAAAAACAAAACTACTCTTTATTACTCATCACCGAGATCCTTCCCTGCGCCCCATTAGAATGTCTGACGCTCAACTTCTCGAGAGCACCTCTCTGCGGCTGCTCGGTCTCACGTTGACTGCTGACCTGAGATGGAACAAATACATTGAGTCAATTGCTTCGTCCACCGCAAGGAAAGTTGGCTCCCTGTGCCGCGCCAGGAAATTTTTCTCCCCGGAATCAATCCTTCAAATCTACAAATCAACCATTTGCCCTTGCATGGAGTATTGCTGCCATATATGGTCTGGAGCCCCTTCTGTTTGCCTCGGGGTGCTTGATAAGATCCAGAGACGGATATGCAATGCAATTGGCCATGTTCTGGCATCTCGTCTGCAGTCGCTCTCTCACAGACGCGCCGTCGCCTCTCTGTCTTTTTTACAAATACTTTCATGGTAATTGCTCCGATGAGCTGTTTTCGCTGGTTCCAAGACTTCGCGAATTCAAGCCTCCTACAAGGCTGGAATCCCTCTCTCATCCTTTCACTGTTGAAACTGTTAAATTTAGCCGCCTTTTCTACTCCAATAGCTTCATGTCTCGCACCTCTCGCCTGTGGAACTCCCTTCCCTATTCCAGTTTCCCTGAGAGCTATAATCTCCAACTTTTCAAATGTAATGTCTCCAGTTGCCTTGATCTATCCACTATCCTTCTCCCCATCCTTCCCTCTATCATTCCTACCTGCTCTCGCTCCAAATCCTCTGTAACCCCTTGCGTAATAGTGGATTCCCGCCTTGCTTCGGGTGTAATGCTTAAAAAAACTCAAAAAAAAAAAAAAAAAAAAAAGACCAAGGGGATAATGCCACTAAGACGTAAGGGTTGTTACTGGGAGTGAAAGAGAATGAAAAAACTTTAGTGAGGAGGAAGGGCAACAAAAGAACAGAAATCGGGAAGGCAGAAGATGGCGATTTAAAATTTTGAAGATTCAAATGGCAAGGAAGCAAGAAACCGGAAAAAAGTTCCACAAGCGAGAAGTGCGGATGAAGAAACTAATAGAGTAGAACTTACGGTTACGTCTAGCTATTACAACAGTAAAACAATGAGACCTAGTTGCCAATCTAGTAGTATGCTTTTTTTTAATCATTTCACCCCAAGCAAGCAGATAAAGCCACTAAGACGCAAGGTTCCCAGGAAAATGAGATTAAAAAAAAACACTATTAAGAGAGGACAATAAAATGGAAAAAATGTTATTCACTTATTTTTCAAGGCGGAAAGAATTCCAAACGAAAGGATTATCTCACTGGATTTAGATGAACTGACCGGAAATCGAAAGGATTATCTTGTTGGATTTAGATCAGCAGATTGGATGGAAACAAAATTTAGATTAAGAGGACGCAACCACACAAAAATGCACACAACACACACACGCAAACCGCCCCCCCCCCACCCACAAGCGCACGCGCGGGCAAACACTCGTGCAAAAACACAACGCAACACACACACATGCAAACAGAGACATATACGCGAGCATATGGCACAGATGCAAATACACACATACGCACACACGTAAACACACACACGCGAGCAATGAAACACACAAAACGCATATACACGTGAATACACACAAAACACACACGCAAACACACACACAACACACACGCAATGCACACACGCAAACGCATAGAAGCACACACGCAAACACACACACACACACACACACACAAAAAGGCAGATACACGCAAAGACACATGTACACAAGCAAACACAAAACCCCGCGCACAAGCACACTCACAAACACGCTCAAACGCACAACACACATACACGCAAACGCATACACACATACAAACGCACACACAAAATTCACACGCAAAGAAACATAAAAACGAAAAGACACATACACACAAGCAAGCACACAACGCACACACACACACACACACACACAGAAACAACACACACGCGGAAGAACAGTCGCACGCAAACGAACAATTTTAGAGACTCGTGAACACATACGCGAGTATAGTAGTGGCCAGCGAACTCGTTTTCGAGTATGACCATCTTCATGACTTTACTGCTGATTTCTTTGTCGCTGATGACATCCCTGGTGACTCTAGCGAGTGACCTACAAGATAAGGTACAGGTTTTACAAGCAAGCTTACCACTGGTATCATGATCCTGTAACTTGCAATACCGGGTAAATCAACTCCCTGATCGGCACAGTTTGTTGCATAGATTGCAAGTGAAATCAGACTGAACGTTATAGTGTTGCCGTTGTGGCGACGTGTGTGACTAATTAAGCCAGCATTTGATAGGCATACCCACCGACATTCTTCACTGGAGAGAGTCTGTTACGTACCTTTCCCTAGGAGGAAGCATCTGATTTCCGTGTAGGAAGCAGACCGTTTCAGTTTTGTGTATTCAATCCTGCCTTTCTTAGAATCGTTAACACCAGTCGTCAACAGTGTCTCTCAAGTAGACATTTCATACTCAAGACATATATACAGGTATACGTACATCCACAAGTACACGCATACAAAGGTGGATTGGGCACTTGGGCGTAGTGTAATGGTTAATAAGCTTGTCTCGCTCGGTTCTTTTCAATAGTGATTTCGATACTCACTGGGTGCGCCATACTTTCGGCCTTGTGTGACATCTGGGCTACGCTTAGAAAATCATTTTGTCACTTCGAAGTGGTGTGATATTTAGCAAGGTTATCTCACTAGCTCAATTACGACTGATTAGGGAATTCGATCCTCTCTGGGCGCTCCATACTTTCGGCCTTGTGCCACACCTAAATTACGCTTAGAAAATCATTTTGGGACTTCGACGTAGTGTAATATTTAGCAAGGTTATCTCACTAGATCAGTTACGACTGAGTAGTGAATTCGATCTTCTCTGAGCGCTCCATACTTCCGGCCTTGAACCACGTTTAAGCTTAGAAAATCACCAAATACGGAAATGAGCCAAGAAATCTGTAGCCTAACACAATTATTAACTTAATTTTGATATCAAATTGTCACTGAATAATATCCAATTAATTATTAATGGACAAGCGTTGGGTTAAGTGCATTGACAAAGAGGGGGGGAAATAAATGCTTTTTTCATCATTAAGTTGTTGATGTACCTTATACGTAGATGCATAGATATACACACGTATACTCATACGCATGCATCAATTGTTCAAATTAACAACATTTCTTAGTCTCACCAGTTGTAACCTTCACGGCTATGACCCGCTACGCCAAACACATTGCAGCGAACCATCTTCATTCCCTTCGTATTCCATCGGTGAGATGTAAATTCCACTTGAGCAGTTTCTTCCCATAGACCCTTGCTTTGTGGAACCGACTCTTAAGAGAGTGCCTTCCCGATCACTGAGTTCTTAAACTGTTCAAGTCTCGGCTTAACCGTTATCTTCCCCACATATCCCCATAAAACTGTGCCTCTAAATGATGGACAGAAAAACGGGTGGGGCTACATTTGAGGTGGTTGGGACGTGTAGTTGGGCAAATGAAACATGGATTTAATAAATTTTATGGGTTTAATCGCATGGAAGTGGGGTTAAAATCTTAATAAATGAAGCGAACTCCCCCAGAATATCGTTTTAGCATTATTGGGCGTAATGATGATTTACGCACGTATTGGCACACATTCAAGGACGCTGGTACCGGGGTGGGGGAGAGAACGGGTGGGGATAAAGACAGACAGACAGTGATAAGAACCTAGAGAAAAATATGAAGTTAGGGAGATAGATCTGACAGATACATATATATATATATATATATATATATATATATATATAGAGAGAGAGAGAGAGAGAGAGGGAGACAGAAAGCGAGAGAGAGAGAGAAGAGGATTGATGCAAGGCGGAGGATAGACAAACTGAAAAAAGAGACATTGTTTCAGAGAGAAAGAAAAACGTGAGCAAAGAAAGAGAGAGAGAAAGAAGGAAATGAATGTATTAGCTAGAGAGAGAGAGAGGGGGGGGGGAGGGAGAGAGAAAAGGGGATTACGCTGAGACAAAGAGGGAAAGAGAGAGGAAAGAAGAAGAAGAAGAAGAAGAAGAAGAAGAAGAAAATGATTGCTTTGTGAAGGAGAAAGCCAAAGTGGTAAACAGAGAAAGACATTGTTAGAAATAAAAACGTGAACAAAGAAAGACAGAGAGAGACAGAGAAGCTATTAGCTAGAGAGAGAGAGAAAGAGAGAGAGAGAGAGGGGAGGATGGAACACGCTGTGGCAAAGAGAGAGAGAGAGAGAGAGAAGCAAGAAGAAGAGAATAGCTGCAATGTGGAGGAGAAAGATAGACAACGTGGTAAACAGAGAAAGTGTTAGAAAGAGAGAAAGAAAAACGTGAACAGAGAAAGAATGTTTTGTAATCTCAGCGAACACTTGTTTCCGCTTTTGTAATGTCAACGAATACTCATTGTCATTTTCATAATGCTCGTTGTAGTAGAGACTTTGTAATCGCAGATACAACTATA
>CAHIKZ030001003.1:195000-282500 GCA_903632075.3 Acanthosepion pharaonis | reverse complement strand
ACGGTCTAGCATGAAACAGCCTGTCGCCTGTGAGTGTTGGCTTCAATGTTCACTTTTATATTTATATTTACATACGCTCTATCTCTGATATTGAGCACTTTATCCCATAAATATAGAACATTTTAAAACTATATTTCTACATATATATATATATATATATATATATATATATATATATATATATATATATATATTTATATTTGAACATTCAGTTTAATTAAAAAGAAATCCATTCATTATATATATATATATATATATATATATATATATATATTTCTATTAAAATGACGTATAAAAATGACAAAAATATATTAAATAATTGTCGGACTCAATCCATTTCACAATATGTTGTCAATGTTTGCGACAAGGTTGGTCTCTTGAGCAGATATGATCGTTCGAGAAATATCGTCGAAGATTTGTCGTTTAAAAACATTAATTTGGACTTTGCTAACTAGAAGCTTCTCTGTAGCTTAGCAGTATAGCACGTCAGATCAAATACGGTTCTGAAGTTCGATTCCTGTTGCTAATTAAAAACAGCATTTACCTAAATAAATTGTATCTATTAAGATAACGTATAAACAGAATATATATAAATATATATATATATATATGTGTGTGTGACATTAAGACTAACGCCCATCGACGACACTCAGCTTTATGTTTAAACGCAATATTCAGTCTTATCATATATCATTCACAGACAGTACTGTTTTGCTGTATCACAGCTCTTCAGTGTGGCTAGACATCCGAATGCCTCAAGCCAGGATCGAAACACGATCGATTTGGTGTCAGTCGGAGTTTCTACCCACTCAACTTTTAATATAATATACTATTTTATTAACAGAAGTAAAATAGGCCTTATCTTTTCAGAATTTTTAAATTTAAGATCGATATATATATATGAATTTAATTTCAGTCCTTCATGAGGTTCCGATCCTTAGCTATGATTGAGTAATGATAAACATGTCATTTTCGTTTATGATCAATTTCATCACGATTCTTCTGTTAAGCTTGGAGAGTAATTATACATTCTTAATTCTCAACGTAGAGTCCAATAGTGTTATAAAACCTCGGAGAATTCCAGTAAGATATCTTTAATCATTTCTAAGATGCAACGGTTCAAAGCTTAATCTAGCTAATGGACAATCTTGCTTTTACACTCGGTATATATATATATATATATATATATATATATATATATATAAGTATATTTTTTGTGGTTATTCTTTTATATACCATGTCTCTTATGGGATTGATCATAAAAAAGCATCTGCGAATATTGTCTTTATGCCCTCAAAATGCAACCACTTCCGATGTCTGCATATACAGTTTTTTAATCATTTCACCCCAAGCAAAATAACAAAGCCACTAAGTCTTTATAAAAAAGGCAATAGGAAAGTGACTGAAGCCGAGATGCCAGGTCCGGATCAATAACATTGCAGCTTCTTCTTTGGATTTCGTCAAGAATCTCTAAATATATAGCAGAAGCATCAGACCATATATGGCCACAATATTCAAAGCCTGGACGTATAGTGGACTTATAAATATGTAAGATAGATTCTGTCAAGAAATATTGCCTAGCACGACACGGTGAACCAACTTTCCTAGCAGCGGACCTAGCATTTGACACGTGAAAAGAAAACATAAAAAAACTCTTACTTCTCAAGGACACATGGCCTAGTGGATAAAAGCGTTGGTTGAATCCAGTGACTTGACTCAAAGAGCTGCGAGTTCAATACCTGGCTACAGCAGAGGTGATCAAACACTTGTTGAGAGTTGAGTTAAAGGGTGATAACTGATACTGGGACCCCCAAAAGAGGTATGGCATGTGGAACTAGAACAATATACCCCGGTGGACAAAATAAAGGGTTCAGTTCGAAATTACAATCACCTGAAGAAGGTCGCATCATACAACGGCCGAAACGTCGGTAATGTGGAGAACAGTCCGAACAATGTTAATAGTATAAGTAATAAACTCTTACATTTTTAACGATTCTATTTTATTTATTCTTCCTTTTTTTAATGACATTCGATTCAATGCAGAAATTTGTTTTGCAACAACGCGTGTCGGTTCTACGCAGACAACTGTTTTCATTGTTTGAGACAAAATGGCGTTTGGTAAGAGGATAAACAATCGAAAGAGATTTTGATTTTAATCTGAAGTAAAATTACTTCTCGAGGAGCGGATATCGATCAGGTCTTCACTCAACGAATTCATCAGCAGTCAATTGACTATCATGTAAACATTTATGGCTAATTAGTATTTTACGCCAATCAAATTAGTGTTTCAATTTTTGATTCGTTCCTCTGCGCACATAAGTTGGGGGCGTCAAGTTCTGAGTGGTGATATTTGTTTTCTATCGAGGATTAATATGACGTAAGGTTGATTTAGTAGGGGACATTTCAGTCGTACTTATGAGTTAAGACTACCAGCCACCAATACATTGTAGATAGATAGATAGATAGATATGAACAGACTGTGAGAGATAGATATGATCAGACGGAGATAGATAAATATGAACAGACTGAGATAGATAGATAGATAGATAGATATGAAGAGACTGAGACACACACACACACGCACACACACATATATATTCATACATGTTTCATTAAATAATATAGACAAATGTTGTCTATTGATTTTATATAAATTCATTTCATAACGTCTGATAAGCTTAATAACATTATCATTAAACGAAGAAAGAAAATCACAATATTGATACATATTTGTCTATATTATTTAATGAAACCTGTATGAATGGAAAAATGCTGCCTAAATACACACACACACAATATATATATATATATATATATATATATATATATATATATATATAAATTCAAGGAATTAAGACCTGTATATATATATATATAGATAGGTAAAAGAACAAGGACTTGATAGATATATATGAATGGACAGAGATAGATACACAGATAAATAGGTAGGTAGATAGATATGAACAAATTGGGCTAAATAGATAGATAGATATTAAAGAAACTTATATACCTGTACATATAGATAGGGAAAAGAACAAGGACTTGATAGATATGAACGGACTGAGATTGATACACATAGACTTGTGGATAGATAGATATGAACACACTGAGATAGATAGATAGATAGATAGATAGATAGATAGATAGATGTGTAGGGTAGCCACTTTCTCAGCTTGTACACCTTCTCCATGCGGTACAGATGAAATATAACTGTTTCATCAGAAAACTGGAAACGTTCAGCAAGCACAGCACAGGTTTGGCTATTGTGCTCCTCTATCGCCGCCTTCAGGACCTGTGGCGGGGTTCATCCTCAAGCGACAGATCACCCAGAGCCAAACCTCTGGAACCAATGCCTGCCTTCACTCACATCATTATCCCTAAAGGCTTGAAGTATTCGGCGACTTGGTGCAGCTTCAGACATACCCCACCTTAAAGTCATAAAACAGACAACCCCGAACGATCTGCTTCGACACCGCCATGTTTTGCCGACGCTGCTCAACTTATGACTGACGTTTGTGTGCGCAACGCACCTGCATTGGTCACTCTACCACTTCCCCCGGCACATGACGCACTCATTTGCTTATCAGTGATCCCTTTTTCTCACACGACGTAAAAAATGCCAAGAACATTTTGGTTACCTTATATATATATATATATATATATATATATATATATATATATATATATATATATATATATTTATACGTTATTTTTATAGATACAAATATTTAAGAAAATTCTTCTGTTCATTATAAACAGAGCATTTACTTAAATATTTATATCTATAAAAATAACGTATAAACAGATAATATATTAAAATAATTGTCAGACTTAGTGCATTTCACATACATACATATACATATATATATATATATATATATATGTGTCTGTGTGTGTGTGTGTGTGCTTGTATGATCGGATGTTGTTTATTCATTTCCACAGTTTACTTCCGATTTTGATGATTTTTTTTTAGTTTGATAGCTAATTTTTCAGTGCCGGTTTTGAGTCCAAATTGTTGGAGACAATGGCTCTCCACTACTTCCTGCCCATCATAACTCTCAGTAACGTTTTAAAATTTGCTATCTGTTCTTGGATATATATCTTTCATAAAAACTTTAATAAAAATAAATAGTTTAAATAATTACAATAATATTATTTATTATTATACACTTACCCTTTTCAGGACCCCCCTATTGAAATTGTAACCCCCCACACACACACCATTTGGGGAAGTGCCTAAGTTGCATCCAAATGTTGTTACTAATATTGATTTTCGGGTGGGCTGAATTTAAAATTAAACTGCTCCAATTGAACGGCAAAAATTCCCAGTCATGAAAGACCTGGTCAAAGTTGGGTTATGCTGCTAGTGTATATATATATATGATAGGTTACGGAACAAATAGGAAACGTTTATAAATTTAACTTTCTAAGTAGCTTGTATTGGCTGAAATGGGATTAGGACTGCATAAAGACTTTGCAGTGTAAATAAGATATTTGGTGAAAGGGAAATATTGGAGCTGATTGGTCAGTGATTCATGCCTAAGTTAGCGATAGAATGGTTAAAACCAGATAGATAGATATGAACAGACTGAGATAGATATCAAAATTATCGTATATTATTATGATGATGGTCCATGGAAGAGATTCCTTCCTTGAAAGATTGAGAGCGCAAAAACGGACCTTTTCAGCCCCCCCCCCCAACATTCAAATTGTTAACCCCCTCCCCTTTGGGGGGATGTGCCTCAGTTGCACCCAAATGTTGTTACTAATATTGATTTTTGGGTGGGCTGACTTTAAAATTAAACTGCTCCAATTGAACAGCAAAAATTCCCAGTAATGAAAGACCCGGTCGAAGACGGCTGATACTGCTAGCGCGCGCACACACACACACACACACAAACACACACACACACACATATATATATATATATATATATATATATATATATATTTACGACCTGCATCTGCTATTCCGCTAGCGTTATCGTCGCATAGCAAACAACTTCTATCTAAACATAACAGGATATCATCTTTGATAGTGAATATCTCTGTTGTAATGTCTATATAACCACCTCTGATGATGGCTCATGTGAGTCGAAAGCTTTGATCGAGGAAGAATATAATAAAAACATAATGGACTATTTTAGTCTTTATTTTCTCCCGAAACTAAAGCCACTATACGAAGCTTAGAATGGCTCATAATCAAACATAATAGATATTCGTTGTCTGTTATAGTTAACAATATATGTTTGAATATCATACTTATTATAAAACCCAGGTTGTGTGTGTGTGTGTGTGTGTGTGTGTATGTTCGTTTATATATTGGATCGGATTTCCTACATTTTTCAACCGATTTCAACAAAAATTTCACCGGACTACGTAAAATTACCTTGCGGTGGTTCTGACAGGGCCAAAAATGGGAAAAAACACAATTGTTTTTGCACGAAATCAATTTGAAAACACGATTAAGAGGCATCGCTGTCGCGAGAATGAAGGGGGGACAACTCATATCGAGTTATACTTATTATAAAACCCAGGTTGTTTGTGTTTGTGTGTGTGTGTTCATTTATATATGGGGTCGGATTTCCTACATTTTTCAACCGATTTCAACAAAACTTCACTTTTTTTGGCAGGTAGTGTTTCTTATTGTCTTGCACACTTTTTTCTTTATTTTTACATTCAGAATGCTTTAAAAATTCCATTTACAAGACAATTGTTTATAATAAAATTCTATTCAATCGGTAGACTCATAACGATTGAAAACAATGTTTTTGTTTGAGTTTGGGTTTGACCAATTCGTAAAAAAAACAAAACAAAAAAAAAAAAAACTAATTAAGACATGCGTGTCCGTCAACCTTAAACAATAATCTTTGTCAATTTTATTTTTCAGTCTTTATGATGGTCGATACTTGGTCTATCTCTTACTGTTACATCCCCGGACAACGCCGGGCTCTACTGCTAGATATATATATATATATATATATATATATAGTCCATTGCTGATAGCAACTGTCGTGTGTCTGGAGCAAATTCTGGAGAGTCTACGAAACTCTATTTTAGGAGGTCTTGTGCTTCTGCATTCTGCGGTCGGGATTAGACACAATATCACACATACACAAGGATTCCTTGTCTGGAGTGAAATCGAATACCGATCCTCTTTCAGCGAAATTTTACATTACTATTATAGGGAAATAAGAAATTGCGTTTAGATGTATATATGAAATACGCTTTGGAATAAACTTCTGTAAAAAACGAAAATACTTTTGATAGTTTCCAATATGTCATAATAATAATATTAATAATATAGTGGAATCATAGATAGTCTTTAGAGGTGTGTAATAAATTAGCTTGCGGGGGTAAAGATCTGTAAAAAGCGAAAATACTTTTGATATACCATTTTCTAGAGGTTCTGTTATGAGTAATTAGGGAAATACTCCTGCTTTTTATATTATGATATTTACTAAGGTAAAATTAGAGAAAATGAGTATAAAGACTGTGTAACGCCAATCCTTCAAGTGAGGAAAATCTGCCAGCTTTGAATATTTGTATTTGAAAACTTGGCGTCTTGATTTCAAACGCGGGAAACTAGTGTCAATTCGTAATACGCAAATACGTTGGCCACAAGGTAGATTTAATTATCTTACGTGCTTTTAAAAGGCTAGGTAACCGGATGTAATATTTGTAGACTTTATGCGTCATTTGGTGTCACGGTTTCTAATCAGAAATGGCTAAACAAGAGACGCGACTTCATCAGAGATGTTTCGATTTGAAGGCACACGGCAAGTCCTCTTCAGTACGGCTGCTCGTTTCTGAACATGACCATCTCTTCAGGGCCTATTTTTATTTCTTCGACACTCGCAGAGCCAACCAGTGGTTTAAACTGCATCTGTACTGAGCGAATCTTAGTTACAATTCAAGCGCAACAGTTTTAAATTCAGAGTCGTACATTTTCTAGACTGGCTGCCAATCAAGTTCAGTCTGCCCTGCTATTTAAATCATAAGTGGGGGGGATTAAGTGAAGGGTTCATACCTTTTTCATTTTAATAGGAGTAGATAAGTTCGCCTATCGTCCGGTTCACACTGCTCCACGGGCTTTTGAGCAGGAGTAGGGATTTATCACATGTTTCCTGTTTAGAATTGGATTTCCGATTCCTTTTCTTTCTCTTTCACTTCCGGTGACCCGCTTTCATCTTAGTGACATTATTGCCTTGGTTTGGGTGGACTGATTTAAAAAAAAAAGAAGATTATTTGTTCGAAAATGAATGTTACAATCTTGACCAGGATTACGAACACGTCTTAGCTGATTCCTCGTTGCGAGCCTCAAATCATTATACCCTCTGCAGACCCAATCCGATTCAGCTGAAATAAAATCAAAATGCCTAATAATCTACAAAGGGGGGCTGGATTTTTAGTGCTCCCACGTCGCTACCGAATATGCACAAGGTCGAGGTTTAAAGTGACTTTGCCGGCAATACCGTGGAAAAATTGCTCAAACTCTCTAAGCACTCTTTTGGGGGGCATCTCAGGCGCCAAGTGATGATCCCATAACCGTGCCTGACTGGGGATTGAACTAAATTCTACAAAAATCAGGACTGATTTGAATTGTTTTCTCTATCGGTAATATGTGAATGCAAATTCGAAGAACAAGTAATTATTTTTAATCAGAAATCGCCATGTAAGAAATACGATGGCAAAAAAAAAAAAAAAAAAAAAAAAAATACTGCTTCTCTTTTCCCTACGTCACTCCAATTTGAAATCCATCGTTCTACTCATAGCTTGCCTGTTGCAGTTCTCGGAATGCGCGACGTTTTTGTCGAAAATTGCTAAATTCTAACAAGCTTAGTAAATGATACGCCAAAACTTGAAACAAGTCTGATTGGAGGACAATAAGACTTCAATTTACATTTTTGACACCGTTAACACACACGCGCATGCGCACGCGCACGCACACATAGAGACACATTTTCTGTGGTTTACAGCACACATGATAAATACGTGCACACACAATATATACAGAACATATTCACTACAGACACGCCCCTCACATATAAACACATTTTTTCAATGCTATTAACCCACATACTAAATAGACATTTCTACCCACACGTATACAATACATACGTATACAATACACACGTATACAATACGCACACACACATTTTTCAATGGTGTTTGTTTAGCAGCATATCAACTCCTTATGTGTCATTTAATGCCAAAATTTAATTTTCTTGGGAGCATGACTAATTTCTTTTATAAAAATTTATTGCTACTATTTTTTTTTTTTACAAAAATGTGCTCTATTGCTGGTGGTTTTTTTTGTTTTTTTTTTTACAAAAATTTACAAAAATGTATAGCTGGTAATTCTTTTACTATGAAAATTTATTGCTGGTATTTTTACTATGAAATTTTTAATACTTTCGCAGTGTTTTGACCCCTAGTTTCGTGGGTTAACTATTTGTCCATAGCTGGGACTCTAACAGGTGCTAGAGTGGACCTGGGATCAATAGCAATTAAGTGGTAGTTCCAGACTTCTCAATAGCTCCCAATCAGAGGCCTTGCTGCCGGATGTAGTTTTTCATCATAGCCAGGACGGTTTTTTTTTTTTTTTATGGCGGTAGGACTTTGCAATACGCATACTTGCAACGCATACATACCTATCCACGTATACATACGCTTTTTCAGGGGACAAAAAAAGAAAATTAAAAAAAATTATGACACAATAGGAAAAGATTTCTTGTGACGGGTTTCGTCCTTTAAGAGTTCATCGGGCAAACAAAGTGATATTTACGTCCATGCGACTACACATGCGCACAAAAATGAGGCGGGACACTGAGAATTTTAAATTTAAATTAAATTTTTTTTTTTTGTTTATATGTGTTTTAAGTATATGATGCTTTCACGGGAGAGGGGGTGTATTCAACAGAAAATCGAAAATTGCTTTTTTTTACAGTAAATTATTCATTATATTAGGTTGGTGTAAAAATAATGTCGTTTTTTTGACGTTCAACTTTACGTCAAAAAACGACATTATTTTTGCACCAACCTAATATCATATCCAAGTATTTTACAAAAAATTAGATCCGATTCCAAAATATTTCAATCTCAATTTATGTTTATAGTACGTAACCATACAATGAGATGACGTAACATAAACCGTAGCTATGTTATGACAGTGGGAAAGTGACTGAAGCCCAAATACCAGGTTAGAACATTGCAGAGTTTTATTTTATTTTATGAAGAATCTCTAAATACATAACAGAAGCAACAGACCAGATGTGGTAACAATATTCAATGCATGGACAAATGGTAGACTTATAAATATGGCGAGAAAAACTGTCTCGCACGACACAGTGAGTCAACTTTCTTAGTTGAAGACTTAGCAATTGATTTAATTAATATAATCTTCCCACTCCATGCCAGCGGAAAAAAAAACTTTAGCTTGAGAAGGCATAATGAGTCACCTTCCTGGAGGTTAGCAAAAGCCATGGTGATGGAAGGTAAAAAAGATTCTCTCAGACGATTAAAAAGTTAGGAAAGAAACTTTCATCAATATCTCTTACGGCGCGTTCATATCTATCTATCTATCTATCTATCTATCTATCTATCTATCTATCTATCTATCTATCTATCTATTACGGCACGTTTATTATCTATCTATCTATCTATCTATCTATCTATCTATCTATCTATCTATCTATTACGGCTCGTTCATTATCTATCTATCTATCTATCTATCTATCTATCTATCTATCTATCTATCTATCTATCTATTACGGCTCGTTCATATCTATCTATCTATCTCTATCTATCTATCTATCTATTAATCTATCTATCTATCTATTCTTAATCTATCGTTCATTATCTATCTATCTATCTATCTATCTATCTATCTATCTATCTATCTATCTATTACATCTATCTATCTATTACGGCTCGTTCATTATCTATCTATCTATCTATCTATCTATCTATTAAAGCTCGTTCATATTTCTATCTATCT
This sequence comes from Acanthosepion pharaonis, assembly GCA_903632075.3. Lineage (NCBI taxonomy): Eukaryota > Metazoa > Mollusca > Cephalopoda > Sepiida > Sepiidae > Acanthosepion > Acanthosepion pharaonis. The sequence continues at coordinate 272,500 of CAHIKZ030001003.1, read as the reverse complement.
ATCTATCTATCTATCTATCTATCTATCTATCTATCTATCTATCTCGTTTATATCTATCTATTATCTATCTATCTATCTATCTATCTATCTATCTATCTATCTATTAAATCTCGTTCATCTTTCTATCTATCTATCTATCTATCTATCTATCTATCTATCTATCTATCTATCTATCTATCTATCTATTACGGCTCGTTCATATCTATCTATCTATCTATCTATCTATCTATCTATCTATCTATCTATCTATCTATCTATCTGTATAGGTCACTCTCAAACACAAGTAATATATTCAAGTTACGCGTACATGATTTTATATGTAAATGAATGAGAGGAAAACTAGAAAAACCTGAGACTGCACTGTTTGTTCATGTATATCGCTCATTTTGTTTTTTGTTTTATTTTTTTCTCATTCATACAGACATATAGTCATGTACGGATAACTTGAATACATCGTTTCAGTTTGAGAGTGACCCACAGAAATTGTATGCATGTCTATTAGAAGGTAAGACTTGGATCTTAGCAATGCTTAAGAATTGGATAATGGACAGTTAAATTTTCTCAGTTGGGAGAATGGAATATGTGCCTTGACAAGAAAATGATACAGTTTCATTTCTGTGTCAACAGTTCATATTAAAAGCTGAAATCTTATCAGTGTGTACAAAAGTGAATTGTTTTTCTTTCTTGGGATTGGCAAAGACTTTACGACCGCAGTGAAAACCCTCAAACACATCCCGTCAACAACTCTCTTTCACGCTCCCCCTCTTTCAATCTCTCTCTTTCTTTCACTATCTCTCTCTTTCTTTTACTATCTTTCTCTTTTTTTCTCTCTCTATAAATACACACACACGCGCGCACACACACACATACATATATAAATGAAAGACCAAATGGAGTAAAAACCCACAGTTCGTAGCATTTCTTTTTTAAAAAAATGTTCAATACAAAGCAAAATATTATTATTAATTTAAATTTTTTTTTATTATTATTCCGAATCCATTACCCTTGTTTAATAGCAGAACAGACAGAATTCTATAGCCTTGGATGGCAACTGATTTAGGAGTAGGACAACTCTGAATTCAAAACCTGTGGAGGGTCGTTCGGGGACCTTGGGGCACGTAGAACCAGCAACACTTCAAAAAGTGTGGTTTGTTCTGCACAAAACCTTCACCATTAAAATCAAATGATATCTGCTTGTGTCTGGGCTGTCTGTTCTTAGGAACTGAGCTGCTTAACTCTCATACATCGAATACAATGGGAGAGTCCACCATATATATATATATATATATATATATATATATATATATATATATATATATATATATATATATATAGCAGCATGGCCCGGCGTTGCCTGTGCTTGATTCAAAAAATCGTATGACTCATACAGCAATCGCTATCACTTGACTTAAAACATTTTTGCCCTTCCTTGCCTTTAAAGGAGTGCCCTTTGCCGTGCTGATGTTGCTACATGCTTTACTTCTTGCCTATCTCACACTGTGAATTTTTTCTAAGCTCTATACGAAACATTAAAATCTGTTACGAAAAAAGAACTAAACAAAATGAACACAAAACGATCAGCTTTAAAAAATGACTCGTAACTGGAAAAACCGAATGAAAAAAGAATGTTAATAACAAATACTTTTTCACACCCAACCCAGTTCTGCGGAATCAGAATCAACGTTGAGTTTAAGCAAGCGAATCAGCCAATTGGAGTAAAGTGCCATGCAGATTTAAATTTTTCACACTTGTGACGAATACAGCTATCGATTTTTTGCATGCTAGCATGCTAGTTAACATTCGTGTCAGTCAGCTGTTGGCTCTCACGCTGGCCAATAGAATCTTCCTGCCTATTCGTGGCAGCCAGCTATTGGCTCTCACTGTGGCCAGTACAAAATGGCTGCAAACTACATGAAAACTGCCGTAGAAGCATGAAAATTCGATTATTTCCACTATCGATGGGAGTTGGGAAATACAAAGTCGGTCTTGGCCTTCCCGCTAACTTGCATGTGCCTGTACATTTTGGAGCAAATACGTCGAAAATTGCGGCCGTGCATTCGTTACACGCACATCCTGCCTTATATATATATATATATATATATATATATATATATATATATGTGTGTGTGTGTGTGTGTGTGTGTGTGTGTGTGTGTTTGTGTGTATGCGTGTGTATTTTAAAGAACGAAGAATAAAATTTCAGCGTTTAAAACATTAATTTAAAACAGGGCTCAGTGCAAAAGTAGAGCAATAAATATTTATTTATTATGCACTGTTACATCAGATGATCGTGATTTCCCATCTGATGAAATGTTAATTTTTTAACGTTGAAACAAGATGTACAGTTTTGTTGTGGGTATTTGCATGTTCTGCTGTAATAGTGCATAACATATATATATATATATATATATATATATATATTCATATAATTAATTCATTGAGTCTGATAGAAACCTCCAGAGGAATAGAGGAAGCACTGGACGGCCGTTTCGTCCTATAATTGGGACTCATCAGCAGTGCGCATCCACCACCGAGTATCGAAACCCTGACAGTTGGGTTGTCAAGCAGACAACATACCAACTGTACCAAATGGGTCTCGGTACCGAAGAGATTCATATCAGACTCAACTTAGCGCCGCTCGCTCACATATTCCGTGGCGGAACTCGACTGAGTTCGCTATATAACCATAGGACTGTGCCCCCGGGAGCCACGACTACTCTCACCAAGCCGACTGGAGCATTAGAAGCCGGTTCAAGCAATGAACAACTATATATATATCATGACAACTATATATATATATATATATATATATATATATATATATATATATATATATATATATATATATATAGTTGTAGAGTGGATAAATGAAACGGCAAAATATAAGCGGGCGTGTACGCGTGTGCTCGTGTGCGTACGCAGGCAAGCAAATAAATAATCGTTAAATTTATGCATGAGGTGTAAACGTAATAGTGCTCAATACTGTTATACAGAGCAAAGATATGTATTAATTAGTACATATCCGTGTACCTTGATATTGGCGTGCGACTATAGTTTCGCTGGTTGGTGTTTCCAGTTCGCCCGACCCCGTGCCTGACGAACTGGGAACACCACCCAGCGAAACTATAGTCGCACGCCAAAAACATAAGGATGCGTATATGTACTTATTAATAAATAAATAACGCACACACACACACACACACACACACACACACACACACACACACACACACACACACACACACACACACACATATGTATATATATAAGGAACCATATTTTTAAAAAATAATTATAATTTAGGTTCTACTTATGTATTGAGCACTGTTTTTTTTAAAAAAAAAAAAAAAACTAAAGAACTTTGGATTATTAACATAAAGGTTCTTTCCTATTTTTCTATATATTTGCATACACACAAACACATACACACATACACACACACACACACACACACATATATATATATATATGGTATTGACCCCAATTTTAAAATGGGAAATACTAAAAAATGCAGGAGTATAAAGCAGGAGACAAGCATTGCTTTTTATGTATGGAGGGGAAAATTAGCAATAGCCACCTCTGATGAGCCTAATAATTTATTAAATCAAAGATCCGAGAATTTAAATAGGTGTAGGCATAGGAAACCCTGGTTATTGAAATAGAGGCTCTGTGGGGTTTTTTCTCTATCTTCTTCAGTCACGAGGTTTTATGATAATTAGTTTTCAGTTGTTTTATCAAAAAATAATGTTTCATGTCATTTCCTCTTTAGCCAGCTTACCCAGGAGATCCGTTTAGACGAAACCTAGGTATGTTGTTGCTGTATTTGTTTCATTTACATATATATATATATATATATATATATATATATATTTGAAGTTTCATTAAAATTACTGACAAGGTAATGCGATTTATTTAAGTTTTCTTGAATTCGTATAAGTGTTTTCTTTGCTGGATATAAAGTTTGTAAAAAGTGTTCAAATATTCTGCATATTTGAGCGCTTGTGGCTATTATTTTCCACCTTTCACTCTCTCTCCCACAGACAGCATGTTGCAAACCTCTCCCTACTCTATGTCTTCTTCCATGGAAAGTGCTCGGATGAGCTACAGTTCTTGGTGCCGCCAGTTCTAACTTTCAAGGCTAAGACCCGCCATGCCACTCATATTGTAGCAAATCACCCACATTCCCTCCATATTCCAATGATGGAAAGTGAGTTCCACTCGAACAACTTCTTCCTGCGAACCACTGCTCAATGGAACCGACTCCCAAGAGGATGTTTCCCCGATTACTACAATTTTAACCTGTTCAAGTCTAGAGCTCCCCTCATATCCGCATGAACTGCCTCTTACTTTCTGTTGAGGTGTCCTCCCCCTTTTTACACAAATGGACTCTCCCAGCATATACATATACTACTGCTACGTAAAGATCCGACAGTCAGAGCAAGACAGGACGGAGGAGGGAGTGAAAGTTTGTATGTAACCGGAAGAGTGGGAGTAAGGTAACAGACAGACAGAACGAACGTAGCCAGCAAGAGTCACTGTGAGCGAGCACGTAGACTCAGTAAGAAGTCATACAGCGATACTTCAATACCAAAGACTGTATAGATATTTTGCTACTAACCCGCATTCCTGGAACTACTAACCTGCGTTACCAGTTTGTCTTATAATACATTATTTTCTTATATTCATTCTTGGCGTTTGTTATTTATTGGTACCGGATTTCATCCTGGAATCCACAACACTTTCTAACCCTCTACCTCGAGTGGGTCTCCGGCCTTGTACAGAGTGAACCTCACTGTAAAAAAAAAAAAAAAACAAAAAAAAAAAAAAACAACAACAAAAAAAACAAAAACAAACAAACAAAAAACAAAACAACAAAAAACATACAAAACAAACAAACAAAAAAGCTGTCCTGTGAGTATGAAATCTATTTACAGCAGGGTCCGAAAATATCTTTTGCTACCATCCTGGGTACGACGATAAACCACATCCGCGTCCTGGGTAAGACGATAAACTATATCCGACAGGAAGACCTTTGATTAGGAAGTTTTGAAAAACATGAAACCACCACTTAATTGCTGGTGCTCCCAGGTCCATCCTGACCCGGGGTGGTAGCACCTGTCAGGGTCCCAGATATGGGTAAATATCCCACAAAAGGGATCAAGACACTATGAAAGCATAAAAATAGGTTTAGTACCAGCAATACTCATTTTGAAAAAAAATACCAGCAGTACATTTTTGAAAAAGAAATATTGCCAGCAGTACATTTCTGAAAAAAAGATTACCAGCCATAAAATCTTGTCGGCATTAAATAACCCATTGAGGCTGAGATGTCGTAAAACAAAACAAACCAAAGCAAACCTGAACTGGGTAAGGGATACGATTAAATTTAAATGGAGAATATTTAAGTCATCTACGATTCGCTGACGATATGTAAAAAAAACATCCGATGAATTACAGGAAATACTAAATGACCTAAATAGTGACTGTCTCAGTGTAAGTTTCAAAAAAGTAATTGTCAGTTATAACTTTCTGCAAAAAAACTAAGGTCATAAAAAATATTGAAAGAAAGGTCTGTAATATAATCAATCCTGACTTGGCATCTCGACTTCAGTCATTTTCTCACCAACGTGACGTGGCAATTTCATGGCAATTGTTCTGATGAACTTTCCTCCTTGGCAGCTCATCCACATGAATTTAGGCATACTACTTGATTGGCAATTAGGTCTCATTGTTTTACTATTGAAAGAGCTAGATGTAACTGTAAGTTCTATTCTAATAGTTTCTTTTCTCGCACCTCTCGTCTGTGGAACTAGCTTTTTGCTTACCTGCCACCTACATTCTTCAAAAATTTAAATGCAGCGCTAATTTGAACCCTGTCTTCTGTTTTCATTCTTTCATTTTCCTTTCTTCTCACTAAAGTCTTCTCATTCCCTTTCATTCACAGTAACCTCTTTCGTCTTAGCGGCATTATTAGCTTGCTTGGGGTGAAATGATTAGAAAGAACAACAAAAAACAAAACAAATAAGTAATTCTAGTTCGGACATGTAATAACATTATTAAGGACAACGAAAGAGAAATAAAATTACATACAGTTTAAATTTTCGCCATTTTACATTTTTAATTTCGCGCATGCGCGTTGTTTGTTTTCAATTTTGTCGTCTGCCCACTATGGCAGGTTCAGTTGGGCACTGTCCCAGAAATATTGGAAACTTCATGCTGTACTGTTTGACATTCGCGCTGGAAGCTCCAATACAAACATTTCAGTGTGTTTGTGTGTCAATCTGTGGACTGTAGAGGATTTTATTCATAGTAATTGAAACCTTAAAACATGCCATTTAAGAAACAATGATGGAATTTTCATTTTTTAAAAATGACGTCCTGTAGATGGCGCCCTCCTGTACGAATGCATTCTTGAAATCTACTGTTGAGATTCCTCATTGACTGCTGCCACATCTCAGCTGGGATACTGTGAATTTCATCTTGAATTCTAAATGGCGAAATGTTTACTTCCTCAAGGTCCCTGTTTCGCAGTGTTGCCGCTTGCTCATGTCTGGCAATACGCATGTCAAAAATTCCTGTTTTTTGGGTCACCCTGTATTAAAACTGATCCACAAAAAGAGCTCAATCTATTTATTATACAGAGCAAATAAATAGTAGTAAACCAAAAAATCCAAAATTACCTCATATGGGATATAGATCTATTTCAACTGACGAAAACTTCGTCAGTTTTATTCAACCCCGGTATACAGACTGAGTTCGTGTCGGAATTAGAAATTTAACTGTGACAGCCGTCGAAAAAAATAATACAGAAATTATTCAGTTCAATGTTTCAGTCAGACGAAAAGCACAAGGGTGGTCAAGGGAGGGTGGAAGATATCAACCTTAAAGGGAATAGGTTTTATAAAATTAAACCCGGATATTAAGCTTATAACATTAAATTGGGGTTATATGAAAATCCTACTTAAAAAATACTCTCCCAAAGATAAATTATACTTAAAAGTGAAATATATTTAATAAATTAGAAATAAGTTATATTTAGATAATTCATATTAAAATTAAATGAGATTATAATTAGAAAAAAATTCTAATTAATAAAAAAATTGTTGTATCAAAGAATAAAAGTTATAAAAAATATGTTGCTCCTATAACGATTAGTTGAGCTCTCTCGGGATTAATCCATCTAGAAATTCTAACTACCTCTACATCATAATAATAAATAATTTATGCTATACTTAATACATGACTGACAAAGCAGATTTTTCCCGCAGTAGGTAGCCATTTTTTCTGCGGTTGACCAGTTACCATACAAGGTTATAAAACCCGGTTTGTCCTGCTATTTGCCCATAGCTGGGGGAAGAAGACGAGGATTTATACATTTCCTAAGGTTAGTAGCATGTAAGTGAACGTAATGGATTCGACTGAAATTCGAACGCGGCTCTCCGATTCTTCCCTCCGAGCCGATATCCATTACTCCACCGTGCCTCGCAACATAATGGAAAATTTCTGTCCGGAATACCCAGTAGAAAATATCCCATACCTTTCTCTGCACTCTTTCAATCTGTCACGGATAAGATTATTGACTTTGTGAAAAGATTACGATGGAAAGCACATTTCTATCTCAACCTTTCCAAAACACCAGATCACAAATATGAAACCTACAGTCTAAAGACCCAAAAAACTTCCTCTTCCTACAAACTCCTGGAACCTTTTGAAAGAGCCCTGTTTAACATAGTTAAAAAAAAATGAAATTCAGTAAGGTGAACAAATTTCAAGAAAAATTAAACAAGCACATAAAAACTGTTAAAGTAACGGATCCAACTGGAATTCGAACTCGGCACTCCGATTCCTCAATCCAAGTCGCTAACCATTATTCTATCACCGTCCCTCTCAGCAGAATAGAGAAGTATGCTACCAGTGATGTAAAAGAGGATACATTTATAAAGCAATTGTTAAGTTTGATGAAAATTGATTGAAAGATCAACGAAAATTAAGAAAGATAGCAGTAAAAATCGCCATTTTTCGCTATTTAAACACTGAAACGTGACAAGCAGTAACAGAAATGTCAGTAACAGGCAGGTTATGTTAAAGACTCCAAGTTTTACAATCAGGATTGTCCCACGAGAAAAATTAAAATGTTGCTTTGTGAATTTTGTGACATAGTAACTGAGCTCAATCCCTGGGTCGGATAGAGCAGATAATGCAGCCATAGCCAGCTGGTCGATCAGAAAAATCATTCAATTAGAATGGAGCAAAAAAAGCATCATATTTAGATGTAACAGAATCTATCTTCAATTACTTAAAAGGCTTTCATTAAAAACATTTTGAATTAATGCAGTTACTGATATAGCAGAAGCAGTCTATTTATTCAATCGAAGTTAACCGAGGACATGAAGGAGCAAAACAGGCAACATGAAGACCCACTTCAGACCACAATTATTTTGGAGTTTTTGAAATTCAATTTATCAGTGTGGTACCAGTGATGTAAAAGAGATACATGTATAAAGCAATTGTTGAGTTTGATGAAAATTGGTTGAAAGATTAACGAAAATTAAGAAAGACAGCAGTAAAAATCGCCATTTTTCGCTATTTAAACAATTGATTAAACAATCAACTTATTGTTTGCTACAAGTGAGTGAAGTTTGTATTAGATTGCTTGAAAATTGAGGGAGTTTTTAGGTTTAAATTTGCGTTGAAGTCGATTTGTGCTGAAATTGATTTTTCGTTTTTGGCGGTTTTTCGCTAAACGCACTGACATAGAAATAAAAATGAGGTATAGTTGAGCTCGTCATGATGTAAGTAACCTACATGCCGAGTTTGAAAGAAATCGAAAGAGAAAAGTTGAATTTACCGATTTTTGATTGGCTTTTATCGATTATTGATTTGTTTTAAAAATTATCGATTTTTACGCAAAGAACCTATCTCTTACATTGTACAATGTATACACCAAGTTTTTGGTAAAAATCGGTTGGATGGATCTCGAGTGAAAAGGTATCAGACAGACGGACACACAGACATTCTCTGTTTTGTATATATAGATGGAAGCAGGGTGAACATTACTAAAAAGAACAACACTAGATATCCCTACATGTGGCGCGCAGAACTAGAAAAATTCTAACCCTATAGATTAAGTAAAGCGTTCAATTTGAAATTCCATCAAAGTTAACCTGTAGCGACAATCACCTGATGAAGGCCGTAGGGCTAATGGCAGAAACGTTATGATAACAGCAACAAAAGTCCTTGGGTAAACAATGTAAGCAGTCTTATCAATTCACAGTTGAATTGGCTGGATGTCCGCCCTAAGTTCTATGCTAACAGCTGCTTTTCTCGTACTTCTCGCTTGTGGAAATTTCTTCCGGCTCCATGCTTTCCAGTTAACTTTAATCTTGAAAAATTTAAATCCAATTTCAATCGTTATCTAGTGTCTTCTTGATTTCCCTTATTTTATTATAGCTCCGTAATAATGATTTTTTTTCTTATTCTTTCACACTCAGCCCCCCTAGTGTCTTAGTGGCTTTACTGCCTTGCTTGGAGTGGAATGACTAAAAATGAAAGTGTTAAATTCATTTGTCAAGAAGCAATGAAAAAAATTCTTAGGAAATTAATTCTTTTACTAGAAAAACCCGTGAAAATTTCACACTTTTCCTACTAGAATTTTCTGATGGATCTTAATTCTTAAGTTAACGATTGAATAAACTCAAGGCGAGTTCTATGACAATAAAATTTCCGTAGAAATTCCCCTATCACATTTTTTTTTAAATATTTGAGCTTAGCAACTTCAACAAAATATTGCAATAATAATCATAAATATGAATGCTGGTCGTAAGGGGGTACAAATGAAACAATTTTTAAATTGACAACTTTTTCATTTCAATGAAACATCCGTCAAAAACTTTTATCTTTTATTCTTTCTTTATTTCATTCATTTTCTCACGGAAATCAAGTAGCATCTTTCCTCATCTTTCCACGCGATCAAAAAGGAATAGTCCATAATTTATAAGGTATTGACAAAGGAAGTTAAACAATTCTATCTCCTCTTCTTCCTTCCTTCCTTCCTTCCTTCCTTCCTTCCTTCCTTCCTTCCTTCCTTCCTTCCTTCCTTCCTTCCTTCCTTTCCACTTCTTTCTTCAAAAAGGAATAGTCCATTATTTATAAGGTTCCTTCTATCTCCTCCTTTTCTTCTTTCTTTCTTTCTTTCTTTTTTCTTTCTTTTTTTCTTTCTTTCTTCCTTTCTTTCATTTTATCACTGGAAACAAGTAGTGTATGTCTTTCGTTTTTCTACGCAATCAAAAAGGAATAGTCCATTATTTATAAAGTGTTGACAAAGGAAGTTAAACAATTCTATATCCTCTTCTTTCTTTCTTTCTTTCTTTCTTTCTTTCTTTCTTTCTTTCTTTCTTTCTTTCTTTCTTTCTTTCTTTCTTTCTTTCTTTCTTTCATTCATTTTATCACTGAAAACAAGTAGTGTATGTCTTTCGTTTTTCTACGCAATCAAAACGGAATAGTCCATTATTTATAAAGTGTTGACAAAGGAAGTTAAACAATTCTATATCCTCTTCTTTCTTTCTTTCTTTCTTTCTTTCTTTCTTTCTTTCTTTCTTTCTTTCTTTCTTTCTTTCTTTCTTTCTTTCATTTTATCACTGAAAACAAGTAGTGTATGCCTTTCGTTTTTCTACGCAATCAAAACGGAATAGTCCATTATTTATAAAGGTTTGACAAAGGAAGTTAAACAATTCTATTTTCCCTACTTTCTTTCTAGCCAAATCCCCGTCTTACGAGAATTTCTGTTAATAATTTTAAAATAATTCAGCAGACGATGTTATTTTATTCATAGCAGCTTTTGTATTTTTGGCGATTGCTTTACTTGGCTTCTTCCGTCGTTCGATAGTGTGCATCTGAAAAATGGTGCTTTATCGTAGCCGCCATCACCTCCCGCTCGGAAAGAAGGGAGGAACAAGCATAATTATAATAGGATTCGTTGTCAAAAGAATATTCTTATTTTCTTTTTAAGCAAGCCAGTTATCTTTAATATGATATCAGCTGTAGACAAGAAGGTACCTTTGATCGCACCTCTATCGCGTTTTTGTTTTCTCGAACAAAGATAAATCTGTCTTCACAAAGAATAAAGGTTGCTTTATAAATATGACAACAAAAAAATGATTCGTTGACAATCAACAAAATATTTAATCTTGTATACATAAAAGAAATATGAATGTGTAAGAGAGCAGGCGGCGTGACCCTCTTGTTTTCCACTGATATGAAATGGAATGATTCCATTGATTTACTTGCTCAGTCTGCTTCTAGAAAAGTCGGTTCACTATACTGTGCTAGACATTTTCTTTTGGCAGAATCTATACTTTTTTTTTAAGCATTTTACTCCAAGCAAGGCGGGAGTGCCACTAGAGGGTAGAGAACTAAAGTAAAGAGGCGTGTTTGGGGGAGAGTATAAATAGAAAGACGAAGAACAAGGTCAAGGTCTCAGAAGATGTCAATTGACATTACACTTGAATATTTGAAGATTATAGTTATCAGGGAAGCAAGTAAGAGGAGGTGAATTTCGCAGACGGGAAGTGAGAGAGAAGAAATTGTTTGAGTAGAAGAAACGGTTACATTTAACCGTTTCGACTGTGAAATGGTAGGGCCGAGATGCCAACCTAGTAGCACGCTTAAATTCATGCAGTTTGGGAACCAGTGAAAGCAACTTGCCGGAACAGTTACCGTGAAAATACTTATAGAAAATACTTATATACTTAGACAGAGAGAAGCCACGCTGAATTTCTGGGATGGGGGTGGGGGGTTATCATTATTTACATGCGGTCCATTGTGGACACTTCCACCTGTTGCCACGGTTAATAACCTTTTCTCGCTAGATCAATGATGACTGAACACTGAGTGCGAGCCTCACTTGGCGCCCCATGCTTTCGACCTTGTGCCACATCCAAGCTACGCTTAGAAAACCACCATATGTTCTATTGTCTTCATCTCTATTGGGAATGTGACTGAATCCGAGATGCCAGGTCAGGATCGATAACGTAGCTGATTCTTCTTTGAATTTTGTCGAGAATTCTAGATATGAAAGAGCAACACCAGACCAGATGTGAGGGCAATGTTTGATACACGGACAAATAGTTACACCTATAAATGTGAATGACATTTATAGGTGAAAATATAAATGTCATTTATATTTACACCTATAAATATAAATGATAGGTGTGAATCTATCATTTATAGGTATAAAATGAGTATATATCATTTATATATAAATATATATATATATATATATATATATATATATATATATATCATTTATATATATATATATATATATATATATATATATATATATATATATATATATATATATATATATATAAAATATATATTATGGTTAAACATATAATAACAAAATAGGGTTAATTTTTTTTGTTATAATATGTTTAACCATAATATATATTTTGCTTAAAGATATAACCAAAATGTTATATGTTTAGCCTATATAAACATAGGTTTATATAGGTTATATAAACCTATATAAACCTATATAAATATATATATATTATATAAATTGTTATGGGATCTTACCCATAATAATAATAATGGACTATTTCATACTTAATAAATACTGCGCCTCAGGAGTAGGCAAGGAGTCAGTAGTTCAAGTCGAGTCAGTAGTTCAAGTCGAGTCAAGAGTCGAGTCAGAGGCAGTCCGTAACAGAGTCGCGTTCAGACAATTACTGCAAGACATTGGAATAGTGATACTGGTCGAGACTACATTGTTCTCTCTAATAAACCTGATTGTTCATACTAACACTTCTACTTCTCTCTGTATATATTCCTGTTTGTAATATATCTGTATGATTCCATACCTGTGTTCGAGTTCTTCTTTATTGGTTCTACCTTGGACTATCACCGTGCTACAAGGAACCGGACCATAACATATATAAACCTATATAAATATATATATATTATATAAATAAACCTATATAAACCTATATAAATCTATATAGATATGGATATATTATATAAATAAACCTATATAAATGATTCGTGTTTACGCTATTTAAACGAGGGTTACAACGACTGGAACGTTGTTATAACAACAACAAAGACGAGGACAATAGTCCGCATGTAATTAGCGTAAATAAGAATCTGTCTTGGAGAGTTATAAATCTACTATGCGTCCCTGCATCAAACATTGTTGCCACATCTGGTCTGGTTGCTTCTGTTTCATATCTAGAATTCTTGATAAAATCCAAAGAACGTTATCTGTCCTGACCTGGCATCTCGGCTTCAGTCATCTTCCCACCGACGTAGCGTAGCTTCCCTTTACCCCTTCTATAAAATATCTTCACGATAATTGTTCTGACGAGTGTTCCTCGTTGGTAACTCGACTTTACGAATTTAAGCGCAGTACTAGAGTGGAGGTTAGGTCTCGTAATTTCACTGCTGAAATTGCTACTAGTAAACATACTAACGGTTTCTTTTATCACACTTCTCGATTGTCGAACGCTATCTAGGCTTCCTACTTTCCTGTCAACCACGATCTTCAAAAATTTAAATGCAATGTCAATCGTCATCTTTTGTCTCCTTGAATCCTTGTACGCTCTGTTTCAGCAAACTTGGACCTTCGTGTCCGTAAAAAAAGAAAAAAAAAGAAAAAAAGTAGTTTAAGAAAGACGGTTTTCCCCTTGACTCCGCTATTATTTTAACTACCTTCACTCCTTGGCAATACATTTTCTTTGATCTTAAGAATTAGCAATAAAAATAATAAACACTATTTATTTATTAGATTGTTTATTGGAATGGTTGGCAAATCACCCACTAATTGTCAATCGATTCGAACTTCATAATAAGGATTTCCTTATAGTTAGTCCACATATTTTAATAATTTAGTTTATCTTTATAAATAAATATTTTTCATATTTATTTCTTTATAAATTGGGAAATGATAAATACTCCATTGCATTAGTTCTAATTGCATTAGAATTTTAGAATATAAAAATAAAATTATTCTTGTAAATAAACGATCTAATAGTGTTTAAATGTAAAATAATAATAGTTGGTTTGTTGTAAAATGTATAAATTCACATTGGTCATATGTTTAGGTAATAATAAAATTTTATTTTTAGCTTTTTAAAACAGTAAGCATTGCCGTAGAGGGGTTAAAATAGCGATGTCAATTTTTTTTTTTCGGCACAAAGGTCAAAGTTTGCTCTGTTTCTTTTCCATTCAGTAAACCCTTGTATCCTAGTAGCTTTTATTGTTTTGCTTGGTGTGAAATGAAAAAAACAACAAAAAAAAAAACAAAAGAAAGAAAAACAAAAAAACTTTGATGTGTTTTGAAAAGTTCCCGGTCCGAATACGAAGGCTTCCCAAAAGGATTTCTAATGATTTTTGGAAAATGGGTAAGGCTGAGAATTTTTCAACACCGCATCATAGAAATATTAGCACTTGCTGGAACAAAAAGTGAAGACTAGCAAGGTTGTCTTGAAGACAATTGTTTACTTCTCACTGAAAGCCTCATTAGAGCCTTGTGCCAAACTTTAGAAATTATAATAAATATCTTCGAATCTTCATCAAAGTGATAATTATCAAATTTATCTCATTAGTAATGAGGTTGTTTCCTCATTAGTCTGCGTTTGTATCAGACAAACGTCATAATTGTACTTGTTATCTACGTGTCATATATCTACTTTGGTATGCGATCTTTATATTGCAATCTACGCGTCACGAATCTATTTTGGACGCCATCTACATGTTATATTGCGATCTACGTGTCATTAATCTACTTTGCTATGCGATCTACACGTTATATTGCAATCTACGTGTCATGAATCGTACCCACACTACTTCTGTTGGCGGATGACGTGAAAAGAAACTCCTGACTTGTATTTAGCATTTTTAGCCGATGTACGTGCTGTTTATAGCTAAAATATTATTAATAGAATTATTTTTTTTAATATTTTCATTACATTTTCTTTATGTTATGTGCTTAACTATGTAGATATCATTCGAAAATAAAATTTGTACGATGTAGACATTTTAGACGATATATCTGCTGTTCATCGCTAGAATATAAATAAAAGATTTTTTTAAAAATTTTAATTAGATTTTCTTTGTTATAATATGTTTAACCATGTTGATAGCAGTCCAAACTAAAATTTATACAATGTAGATATTTTTTCGTTGTAGATAATAAGCCAAAGTAGCACCGAATTTACACTTGAGTTTAGCTCTGTTTTCTTTCCAAATCATATTAGCAGTGACGGAACTACTATGGCCCTAATGAAGCTTACACTTCACGATCCCTGGTCCCAGAGGGTCTCTTGAAGCAACTTTTTTTTAATCAACAAAATCGATGTTTTTTTTGGTTTTTTTTTTTAGCGTTTGTTATTAAAAAAATCCATTTTAGTGATCGAGTCATACGCCAATGGATTTTTTGCCTTAAAATATTCTCTAATACCGATTTCATAGGGTCTCAAAATTCCTCTGCAATTGGTCAAATTTTAAGATTTTCTTGGGGGCTTGCAACGCCCGAACACCGACCTGTATGGGTTTGTTGAACTCGCCAGAATCTATACATCATCTACATTTTGGCTGTTGAATCCTCGAATCTATTATTGCTGGTTGCGAAGCCCCACCCTATCAGTTGAAGCTTCACGGCCCGAAAAATATTGTTCCACCAGTGGGACCGATTGAAGGCAAGAGGGTGTTGAGGACCGTGTGTGTTTCCGTGGTGTGGTATTAGAAACACGTGTGTAACTCCTGGTGGAATATTAAAAGGTTCAACTACAAGAAAATTGCCGGATTTGAATTAAGTCCAACTGAAGATAAAGATGACAAACAAGACCGATATATATATATATATATATATATATATATATATATATATATATATATATATATGAACAAATATATGCATTGAACAAAACAATTTTACAATGGACATAGACAATAACATTTGTATGTGTGTGTGAACATTTGTGTCTGTTTTTTTATGAATGTTCGTATTTTGGTGAATGTTCGTACGTACGTGTATGTGTGTATAATGTACATGACGTCTCCCACAAATGGGAAGACGCGGATCTTCTAAGAGAGCTTACATTGTAGTCGCTGAAATGAAGAAATGAAAAAGAGAACGAGGCGAGAAGTCGCCCTGTATTTTAGTATAGGGAGAATGACTTCCTAGTGACAATTTGGGAATTAAGGAGGAGCTAACTCCGACAAGGGACAGAGGAAAACTGTATAACCTACCGAGCGAGCTTGAGCAAATGGACGGCGGAGCAAAGTTAACTAATAAAAAGATAAAATGTATTAACTGCTACAAATAACAAGAAATTGTGGCGAGCCACGATCATCCCACAGAAGAAGACCAGACAAGCATCATAATAAGCATAATAAATGTTTACAGTTGAACCCCTATTTTTCCTTCCAAGTCATACTAGGGATCATGGGGAAAATATGGCTAGATGACCGTTTACCGGGTACGCGGTCCTGGCGGTAGACAACGACTTAACAGTTGACAAAATAGAATAAGCCGAGTTGATTAAAATAATGACGCAATCTCATCAGATTATTTTGACAAGTACAACTCAGACCTTATTGAATAAGTGGATCACCCACAGTGTTACTATTTTATCAACCATTAAAAATTGCAATTAGGTTGAATTAAGTCGGAACTTGTTCGATAATAAGGGAGGTTATCTAATTTAAATGACTGTTCGTCTTAAGTTTTCTTTTAATTCAATCTTTTCCAGCCGAGTTATCAGCACCGTACATGTGTTTATCAATCCCTTTGTTTCAATCATTTATATTCAAGCCGTTATTCTCTGTGTGCCTGGTAAACGGTAGTCAAGCCTAAAACGAGGCAGTTGACATTGATTTTCTAAGCGTAGCTTAGATGTGGCACAAGGCCGAAAGTATGGGGCACCCAGTGAGGATGGAACTCACTACTCAGTCGTAAGTTATCTAGCGAGACAAACTTGCTAACCAGTACACCACATCGAAGTGCCCCAAATGAGACAGTTGATTTTCAATCTCTGAAGTAAGACTTAGTTAAACGGACTTGTTTACTTTATAAGCAAAAACACCTCTGCCCTCATATTCGTGAAATAATAAAAAAAAATAAAAAAAATGAGTAGCTCAGAGTTATTATGCCCTCGTGACCATGAGTATGATTATGGATAATTGTTACATCTATAAAAGATAATTGTTGTAAGCTCTGTTTAGTAGAATTTCGTGTCTGGTTCAGTTGTTAGCGAATATATACAAGATTGAATTACAAATTGGCATGATAGCATTCAGAGCACGCAAACTATCAGAAGCAGTTTTTGAGGTCGTTTCTTCACTTGCCTCGGTAGCGCAGTAGGCAGCGCGTCAGTCTCATAATCAAAAGGCTTAATCTGAGCTATCTGAAGGTCGTGAGTTCGATCCTCACCTGGGGCAATATTTTTAATTTCTTCTTTTTTTCCATGATAAAATTAAATAAAAAAAAATAAAAAATTCTCCTATCAAAAATTCATCAAAAAATGAAAACAGAAAAACCATGAAATTTTCGCGGGTATGTTCTCTTGCTGTTGTTAGCGGTGGTGGTGTCGGTGGTGTTTTCTGTTTGTTTTTGTCATGGGTCCTTACCTATAACATCAGAATGAACTCTTCCTAACACTATCGATGGAACGCTTTATTGCTTGTCAGACCCCGGTCTATTTATACTAATAATGTATCTTCTTTTTTTTTTTTTATATAGATATTACCTTTCAGTATTTGCGGGACAGTGGTTTATCGAAGTCTTGTTACTAACCCTTTCCCTTCGGTGTCAATTATGATTTGATTTAATTGATTCGTTTTTACGGGTTATCAACACTTTGAAGGTTATTTGAAACCAGATAATATTTTTAGGTTGTAAGAATATATTTTTGGGATAATAATGATTTAGTTTTACAAGTCTTACTAATTAACCCATAGCTGGGGGTGGAAAAGAGGTTGATTCGTGCCCTTCCCAAGGATATTTGCGCGTAAGTGAATATAAAAAAAACCCCGACTGGAACTAGAACTGGGATAAATGATTAACAATTCCAAGCCATTATCCATTACACCACCCGCACATCCAAGCTTATGCAACTAGTATTAATAAGTGGTCACCCATCTAGATATTGACCAGCTTCGACGTTGCTTAACGTCGGTTATAGCATCTCTTTGTCAATCAGGTTATGCTTGTACAAGCAAAGCATTTTGTATCAGGATCAGTGTTGATGTCGATTGAGTTGATTTTTGTGGGTTATTTAAAGCAATTTTGGAAATGTCAAAATAATTCATTTTTTTTAGAGTGAATAATGCTTTAACAATTGTTTTGAGAATAACAACGACTTTTCCAGATACAAATCTCGCTATTTAACCCATAGCTAGGGGAAGAGAGAAGAGATGGATTCATAACTTTCCCAAGAGTATTTGCTCGCAAATGAATGTAAATCACCGAGAGTTGTACCTCCGAACTCCCAGACCGTAGAGGCTGGGGGTAAGATTGATTGGGATCACCCAGAGTTGTACCTCCGAACCCCCACACCGTATAGGGGGGGGGTGATCAAGACTGATTGGGATCACCCAGAGTTGTACCTCCGAACTCCCACACCGTATAGGGGTGGGGGAGCAAGACTGATTGGGATCACCCAGAGTTGTACCTCCGAACCCCAGTCACTAGAGGCGGGGAAAGAGTGATTGGGATCACCCAGAGTTGTACCTCCGAGCCCCCAGACCGTAGAGGGGGTCAAGACTGATTGGGATCACCCAGAGTTGTACCTCCGAACCCCAGACCGTGAGGGAGGGGTTAAGACTGATTGGGATCACCCAGAGTTGTACCTTCGAACTCCCACACCGTGTAGGGGGGGGCAAGACTGATTGGGATCACCCAGAGTTATACCTCCGAATCCCCAGACCGTAGAGGGGGGGGCAAGACTGATTGGGATCACCCAGAGTTGTACCTCCGAACCCCTAGACCGTAGAGGGGGGCAAGACTGATTGGGATCTCCCGGGCAATGCTTTGTATCCCTCGCGAAGAAGAAGAAGAAGAAGAAGAAGAAGAAGAAGAAGGAAAAATTGGCAATCCCTTGTATCCTGATGCAAGTAGGATGAAGAAGAATGTCAACTTGAAATTTTCATCTAGATACCCTAGGACACCCTCAATCGGAGACTGTCTTCAAACGGACCAGGTTATCCGATCTGAAGTTATTTCTAACTGGGTCCAACCTGTAAAGTTTATCAAAATCTGTAACCATATCGCGTACATTTGGCTGTAATACATGTGCTTGATAGACTGGGTGTCAAGATGAGGTATATTGGGCTTCATCATCCGTATTCTGTTGAATAGAGCGCGCAGCAGAATCAGGCTAAAGGTAGGACGAGAACAGCGCGGATTCCTTAAAGACACCGGAACAAGGGACGCGATATTCATGCTCAGAATGTTGTCATAAAGAGAGATACAGATGCAGAAGGACGTGCACCTATGTTTCATAGACTACGCAAAGCCCTTCGACAAAGCACGTCACAAGGATCTGATGGAGCTGCTCAGCAACCTTGATATGTTCGGGAGAGGGATCAGAATAATCAAGAACCTATGCTGGCAGCTAACAGCATGCATACGCATAGGGAACGAGTTCAGTGAATATACAAAAATAAAAGGCGTAAGGCAAGGATGCGTCTTCTCACCGGACCTGTTCAACCTATACAGCGAGGTGATTCTGAGATTTAGCATTGGCGGCCACAACCTTAACATAAGATACGCAGATGACACAGTACTGATAGCAGACATGGAAAAGAAATTACAAAATCTCCTAGAGAAGGTAGAGACGGAGAGTGAGAAGAAAGGACTAAGTATAAACTACAAGAAGACAGAATGCATGGTCACCAGTAAAATGATGGACCCGAAATTCGATCGGGGACACTAAAATCAAGCAGACGCGAAAGTTTAAATATCTGGTAAGCGTTTTGACAGAACACGGTAATTAACATTCAAATAGTTCCTCAGATGAAATGACATTGTTTTTGTTTTGGATATAAATCAGATAAGGAAAGATTTTTAACAACATTAGATACATAAATGACACAGTACTGATAACAGACATGGAAAAGAAATTACAAAATCTCCTACAGAAGGTAGGGACGGAGAGTGAGAAGAAAGGACTAAACAAACTATAAGAAAACAGAATGCATGGTCATCTGTAAGAGGATGAGCCCGAAATGAGATTTGCAGGTCGGGAACACTAGAATCAAGCAGACGCGGAAGTTTAAATATCTGGGGACCGTCTTGACAGAGGACGGTAAGTGCGACACTGAGATCCATAGATGTATTGGGATGGCCCAGGACGCATTCGACAGAGTATTGCGAGACAGGAGGATTTCTTTGGTAACGAAGAATATTGAGCTGTTACGTGATATCTGTCCTTCTTTACGGCAGCGGATGACTCGAGGTGACGGAAATGTGGTTCTATAGAAGGATGCTAAGGATATCATGGACCAAGTATGTGAGCAACGATGAGGTCTAATGAGGTTACAAACAAGGAGAAAGCTTATACCTGACATCAGGAAGAGGTAGCTGAATTTCTGGGACACATAGTGAGGAAGTAGAGCCTGGAGAATCTGATACTCACAGGTCGAATAGAGGGAAAGAGAGACAAGGGAAAGCAGCGCGGGACATACCTGGCGAGCTTGAGCAGGTGGGTGACAGAACGTTGTATGGGGGAGGAAGCAGAGGGAAGGAACTTGTTGAGGGCTGCAAGCGATAGAGGGAGGTGGAGAGCCATGATCAACCACGTCCTGAAAGGACATGGCGCATAGAAAGAAGAAAGAATATCACATTATTGACTTGCTTCTATCTTCCTCAATAATAATAATAATAATATTTTTCTGCTAGCATGTTCATGTCATACCCTATCTGATTGGGTGTCGTGATGGGTGTGTTAGGTTTCATTTATTTGCATTCCAACATGAACTTGTTCATGTGCTTCTATCCCACTCATTTACTAAATAAAACTGTTATGGTCCAGGTTAGGACCAAGGAAGAACAACACGAACACAAGAGTAGAAATAACGAAGGTATATTACACGAAATAATAATACAAGATGTGGAAGGTGTTAGTATGACTGTCAGTCTGCTTTGGAGTGAACTACTATCGGCTTGACTCGATTCGGTATCTAGCCACCCCCTACGAGGGTTGCATGTGGCGCAAATCCGAGTTTAACGTGGGTTTCTCGAGCCTGTAGGCACGGCCAAAAAATGCCCGTAGAACCCGTATAAACGGGATCGGGTTGGTCAACCTCCCCGAACGAGACTCTGCCCTTCGACGGAGCCTCGTCCGGGTTCCTCTTTGCTCAGAGGCAGAGAGTTCGACCGTCAAGCCGAGAAGCTCGGCTTGATTCGGTATCTAGCCCCCCCCCACGAGGGTTGCATGTGGCACAAGGCCGAGTTTATCGTGGGTTTTCCGAGCCCGTAGGCTCAGCCAAAAAATGCCCGTATAACCCGTATAAACGAGATCGGGTTGGTCATTTCTCCCCGAACGAGGTTCTGTCCTTCGGCGGAACCTCGTCCGGGTTCCTTTCTGCTCAGAGGCAGAAAGTTCGATCGTCAAGTCGAGAAGCTCGGCTTGATTCGTCCCTCTCTCTTGCGAGGCGTAGTATACATAGTGTTAAAAAGAGTTCATTCTGTAGTTATAGGTAAGGAACCATGACAAAAACAAACAAAAAACACCACGATCACCACCACCGCTAACAAAAACAAGAGAAAATACCCGCGAAAATTTCATGGTTTTTCTGTTTTAATTTTTTGATGAATCTTAATTCTTAAGTTGATGATTGATTTTTTTTTTTAACAGCGAGGTTCACCCTTTACAAGGCCCGGGAGTGCTAGAGGGTTACGTTTAGAGGCCATTTCTGTGTATAGGAGTGGAAGATAACAGTTAACTCTATTCTTGAACAGGTTAAGGTTATAGTGATCGGGAAAACATCCAGTTGAGAGTCGGTTCCACAGGGAAGTGGTTCGCAGGAAATAAGCTGTTCGAGTGGAACTTACTTCTCACCGAATACGGAGGGAATGTGGGTGGTTTGATACTATGTAAGTGGCATGGCATGTTCTTTCTGTGAAGGTTTGCCTCGGCGGGATCAGGGAATGTAGTTCGTCTGAGTACTTTCCATGGAATTTGCAGTACAACAGCGAGAGGCTTGCCACATCCCGCCTGTGGGGGAGAGAGGTTCAAGTGTGGAGAATAATTCGTCATTTATAATTGTGGGCACAGCTGCTTTAACTCAGTTCAGGATTTTGTTGGTGATCTTCCAGAATTCATGAGATCCAATTTGTTTCTTTTCAACCTTAGTCTAGACTGCTCGGGTGTGGCTGCATTTGGCATTTTCTAGAACCTTTGTTTTTGCAGCGATTGCGAGCAGTTCTGTATGCAGTGAGGGCCGAACTAATTCGCTCCTTGCAGTAGGTATCGAAGTAGCGGTTTCGGTGTGTTATGTCTGAAGTGCATTTGGAGGTGAAGCAATGTTGACGATTTGGTTTTTGCTGGAATTTCTTTTGCGGGGTTGGTTATAAAACACCCCATTCTAGAAAGGATCCAATCAGTGACAAGGGCAGCAGCTTTTGAGGCAGCATGTTTGAAGAAAGTTGGGAGGGAAGCATCCATCATGTAGGATCGAAAACTGTCCCAGTCTGCCTTCGCATAGGGAAAAATCGTTCTATGGAACGATACATCAGGGGATGCCTTAGGATTGGCATCAATCTGCTCACTGATTAGGTAATAGTCTGACGAGCCTAGTGGAGGTAAAACTTTTGATACGCATTTTTGATACAGGGTCGGAGGTTAGGAAGAGATCGAGGAGGTTCGCTTGATGTCTCATCGTGTCCGGGACCCGGGTAGGTTCTCTGATGATCTGTATTAGATCATAGGCGATGGAGAAGTGTCTGCAATATTCTACCTCGTCAGTTTTGTTGGGGTGAACTAGACACTCTTTATGGTAGATATTGAAGTCACTGCAGATATGAAACCTGGCTGAGGGGAATTGAGTGAAAATATTATTAATCTTCTCAGATATTCGGTCGAAGATTACCGTTGCTTCGTCCTGTCTTTTCTACGAATATTTTCTCATCCTCGAATATTTTCTCATCTTCGTGAAGTGGCATTCCTGTCTTTTCTACGAATATTTTCATCCTCGTAAAGTGGCTTTCCTCTGTCTTTTCTTTCTACGAATATTTTCTCATCCTCGTGAAGTGGCTTTCCTCTGTCTTTTCTACGAATATTTTCTCATCTTCGTGAAGTGGCTTTCGAATATTTTCTCATCCTCGTGAAGTGGCTTTCCTCTGTCTTTTCTACGAATATTTTCTCATCCTCGTAAAGTGGCTTTCCTCTGTCTTTTCTACGAATATTTTCTCATCCTCGTAAAGTGGCTTTCCTCTGTCTTTTCTACGAATATTTTCTCATCCTCGTAAAGTGGCTTTCCTCTGTCTTTTCTACGAATATTTTCTCATCCTCGTGAAGTGGCTTTCCTCTGTCTTTTCTACGAATATTTTCTCATCTTCGTGAAGTGGCTTTCCTCTGTCTTTTCTACGAATATTTTCTCATCTTCGTGAAGTGGCTTTCCTCTGTCTTTTCTACGAATATTTTCCATCCTCGTAAAGTGGCTTTCCTCTGTCTTTTTTCTACGAATATTTTCTCATCCTCGTGAAGTGGCTTTCCTCTGTCTTTTTCTACGAATATTTTCTCATCCTCGTGAAGTGGCTTTCCTCTGTCTTTTCTAAATATTTTCTCATCCTCGTGGCTTTCCTCTGTCTTTTCTACGAATATTTTCTCATCCTCGTAAAGTGGCTTTCCTCTGTCTTTTTCTTTTCTACGAATATTTTCTCATCCTCGTAAAGTGGCTTTCCTCTGTCTTTTTCTACGAATATTTTCTCATCCTCGTGAAGTGGCTTTCCTCTGTCTTTTCTACGAATATTTTCTCATCCTCGTAAAGTGGCTTTCCTCTGTCTTTTTACGAATATTTTCTCATCCTCGTAAAGTGGCTTTCCTCTGTCTTTTTCTACGAATATTTTCTCATCCTCGTAAAGTGGCTTTCCTCTGTCTTTTCTACGAATATTTTCTCATCCTCGTAAAGTGGCTTTCCTCTGTCTTTTCTACGAATTTTTCCTCTCGTCTTTTCTTTTTTCTCATCCTCGTAAAGTGGCTTTCCTTTCTTTTTCTCAATATTTTCTCATCCTCGTGAAGTGGCTTTCCTCTGTCTTTTTCTACGAATATTTTCTCATCTTCGTGAAGTGGTGAAGTGGCTTTCCTCTGTCTTTTCTACGAATATTTTCTCATCCTCGAAGTGGTTTTCCTCTGTCTTTTCTACGAATATTTTCTCATCTTCGTGAAGTGGCTCATCCTCTGTCTTTTCTACGAATATTTTCTCATCCTCGTAAAGTGGCTTTTCCTCTGTCTTTTCTACGAATATTTTCTCATCCTCGTAAAGTGGCTTTCCTTTTCTACGAATATTTTCTCATCCTCGTAAAGTGGCTTTCCTCTGTCTTTTCTACGAATATTTTCTCATCCTCGTAAAGTTCGTCTTTTCTACGAATATTTTCTCATCCTCTTAAAGTGGCTTTCCTCTGTCTTTTCTACGAATATTTTCTCATCCTCGTAAAGTGGCTTTCCTCTGTCTTTTCTACGAATATTTTCTCATCCTCGTGAAGTGGCTTTCCTCTGTCTTTTCTACGAATATTTTCATGGATGCTGTTCTGATCTGCTTTCGTCTTTGGTGTCTCGACTGCATTAATTTAGACTTAATAATGACAAACATTTTGACCATAAAAGTTTTTTTTTTTTTATCAAGTTTGGGGTCTTTTTTCATCAGGTTATGGTCTTTTTTAGAATGTCTTTAGAGGTACTTAAATATATAAGCACAATACACACACACACACACACACACACACACACACACACACACACACACACACACACACACACATATATATATATATTTGGCATAAACTTTTTTTTTTTTTTCTTTTGTTAAATATGACGGACATTTTTCGGTTTGGTGGGTGTGAACGAGTACACAAACTGTTCATATCGTCGATTGTCCCATACACTTTCGGCTACTTCTCTAGTCATTTTCAAGGGGGATGTTTTTAGTTGTAGTTAGCCTATTGTCATATATATATATATATATATATATATATATATATATATATATATATATATATATATATATGTGTACATACATACATATATATATATATATATATATATATATATATATATATATATGATTTCTGCATTGGTATAGAGTCCAAGGTCAGAGATAATAGCGAGTTATTTATTATGAACAGTTTTCAGGCACTTTGCAGGAGGCAACTAAGATTAAATAATAATTGAGGCATTAGTATTTCCTAAACGAGGACGAAATACCAACCCCCACGCATATATCAAAATGGAAACTAATCTAAAGAGCTGTTGGTTCAGTACAAGTGGTCGTGACAGGTTCTTGTAGTAGACAGACTCTTACAAATTGACACAAGGGAAAGGCGATCGACCTCATTTGGTAAAGAGGTTCAAATCATTTTTGAAATTAACTAGACTAGTTTAGTCCCAATTGTTGCGTTGACGGAAAAATGATCAATTTCAAACCTAAAATGTTTGATCATTTAAAATGCAACATTCCTTCGAAAATATATTCCGTTTAGCTACAGAAGGGGTCATGAAAATGACTTCAGTGGGCTGCACATTTCGCTTTTTCACTCCAAGCAAGGAAGTAAAGCCACTGAGACGCAAGAGGTTATTGAGTGTTAGAGAATATGAGAGAGAGAGAGAGAGAAAAAAAAAATGTTAAGAAGCGAGATCTATAAAAGAATATTGTTGTAGTGTAGCTAGCACCCCTTCAGCACTCTACCAGATGGACTGGCCCATAACCCTAAATAGTCTACGATTAAGGATTTCAACGGTTGATTAATAAGTTGATACTAAGCTGATTAATATTCGGACTGATCTTACTTCGTTTGGCTATACAGCATTTGAACCTCTTCAATTCCTTGTAAGTTGTCTTGTTAATTGTTTTGTAACTTATTGTTCTGCGTTTTTTTATATGTATCTGTTAGCACCGGATACTGGTGCTGAATAAATATATTAATCACTCATTCTTTTCTGAGTATCATTCACTTCGACGATACAACAAATATGAATTAAGAAGACAACGATTGGGATGGCATTTAAATTTTTGAAGATCAAACCTGACTGGAAAGCAAGAAGACGGAAGAGAGTTCTACAAGCGAGAAGTGCGGTAGAAGAAACTACTAGCATAAAACTTACGGTTATATTCAGCCATTTCAATTGTAAAATGATGAGACGTGTCTTTTAATCTAGTACAGCGCTTAAAATTCATAAATTTTTTACCGTAGAGAAAAGTTCACCAGAACAATTACCATTTATAGTCATTGATGTTGACTTGGGAAAAGAATAATTCTTTCAGGAATTAAGATATTTGGAAAATCCGGGGCGTAGATTTATATTTTGATAACATTCGATAGCGGCACTATCAAGAATTTTCCGCCTAGAAAATTGCTTCATCTTATAATATATATATATATATATATATATATATATATATATATATATATATAAGTAAATAAATAAGTTGTTTTTGTTTGTTTGGTGGTAGTAGTTGTTTGTTGTTCTCATATATATATATATATATATATATATATAAAATGAAAAATATACTGAAAAAACAAACAAAAATCCTAATGTGCGATTATGCTGTTTTAATGTTTAATGTCAACGTCGGACGTTTCGGTCTAATAGACCATCTTCAGGACATATTCATAAAACATAATTAACATAGACCATATACAATTCAACATGAAAAAGACGATGGACATGAACGCAATACCAATCCAAACAGATAACTAAAATCTTTTATGAGATCAGCGTTCCGTTTAAATATGATCACGTCGTCTTATAAAATGCATTTCTGTGATATTTTAATCAATAAATAATATTTGTTTCAAATTAGATTAATTATATTCTGTATCAGCTAATATTCCTCAAATATAATTTCAGAAAAGTATATTTTGCTTTTAGAAGATTTTTTTTAATAAAGAGAATTACATTGAAATAAACGTAGGCGAAAAATGGCGTTAAAATCAATTTTTTTTAGCAAAAAACAGAAACAAAGAGAAAAGAACTTATTTCAGTTAATTTAAATTAGTTTTGAAATAGAGCAAAGTATTTTGATTATTGGAAACATTAAAATTTAATTTATTAGGTTGGAATTAAAACTAAAATAAAAGTTTCAAGAATGATGTATATTTTTTAAAAATTCATTTTAAACCTTAGGTAACGTGAAATTGGGGATGCACATTATATATATATATATATATATATATATATAATTGTATTGATGTGAGTTTGTGACCTTGGGCTGGTTTCACGCTATTTGCGATCGTCAGACAAACTGCCTGACGATCGCAAACAGCGTGAAACCCAGGGTCAAAAACTCACATCAATCCAACTAAATATTGTTGCTCTAACACTGATATTGAGCGCTTTTTAATAAGTACCATGCATATATAATATATAAATAACATATATAAAAAAATTGCATATATATATAAACTATACTTAAATTATATATATATTTATATACATACACATTATATATATATATATATATATATATATATATATATATATATATATATATATATATAGTTTATGCAAATTTAGGTAATCCGTATGGGTAGACCTGAGGAGGATGATATCCAGAGAGCTCAATGTAAAATTCAGAGCAGATATGTTTGAATAAAAGACAGACCACGTTAAGATTCCATGTAATAAGCTATTTCACCATAACCCCTTTAACAGGGTTCTGGATCATCAGACTTTACTTCCAAAAGCTGAAATGAAAAATGAAAAGAAATTCAGACGTTTTTTACGGACCTCATCAAGTATACGCAAAGTTAACGACACGACAGGTTTCATTCAAATTCTTAGACCTGTCCTGTAATTTATTGGGGTTGTTGTAACGTCTTCCTTTAATGTAGTTCTTATCGCTCACCCCTTAACCACCTTTATCTAGAGACGAGACGCGTTAAATTTGAGCAACATCCAGCCAACACACTGGGGTTAAAATAGGAAACTAAAATGATACATATGACACACTCATATCCTCTCTCCCACCTCACTTCCTCACTTCGTTAACTTTGCGTATACTTGATGAGGTCCGTCAAAAACGTCTGAATTTCTTTTCATTTTTCATTTCAGCTTTTGGAAGTAAAGTCTGATGATCCAGAACCCTGTTAAAGGGGTTATGGTGAAATAGCTTATTACATGGAATCTTAACGTGGTCTGTCTTTTATTCAAACATATATATATATATATATATATATATATATAAACCAACAAGGCGCTAATAAAAATGGTTTGTATTGAAACATTTAACCATTTTTGTAGTTTCATGTGAGAGGATAATAGTTTAAGCTACCAGCCATATAAATGTAATGCAATCCACATACAGGCCTGTTTCGCTGTATCACAGCTCAGCAGTGCAGCTAGACATACGACTTTTTCAAGCCCGAATCAAAACCCCATCGATGTGGCATCAGTTGGAGTTTCCACCCCTGAGCTATCAGCGCACGGCAGAGGCAAAGAGAAATTCTAGCGTATTATATGCAAATAAACACCAGGGAGCCATAGTGCTCTATTCATTTAATGAAAAGCATTGCTCTAGCGGAAACGGCTACTGTTTAGAATTACCCTCTATCTCAAAAGTGCTCAACCGAAATTATCAAGAGCGCGCGAGCGCACACACACACACACGCACACACGCGCGCGCATATATAGTTTACCGTAGCGAGAGTAGAATCAAATCAAAAATCAATTCGACAGAATAGTGAGTTCAATCCTCACTGAGTGGTTTACTACTGTAGCTATGCGCCAGACAGCTTAGTGAGAGTCTCCATTTCATATTTGAGGTCGCTACGCCTTTGTCAGCGGACTTTTCAGTCGCGTTCCAAGTTCATGTGGAAAAGTAAATTTTTAAAACAGTTTTAAATACAACTTTTCTTCTTGTATTTTCTGTCATCTGACCTTTTGCTATACGAAGTTAAGTGTGATCAGTGTAAAAAACCATCGTCATACACACTCGCTGTCAGTCGGGAGAAAAGACGTCTGCTAGTGGCAAAGTTTTACTGGGTTTAACCTTTACTCTGTTGACTGTCTGCGTATCTTTCTGCGCATGCGCGTGTGCGATCATATATTTTTTTTTTTTACCGCGTTCTGTTTATTGTTCGGCTGGAGCCATTTTGCTAATTGAAGTTAGTCGGTAGCAACAAATTAGTGGCGAACTTATTACGAAAACAAAAGGGCTCAGGGATTATGTCGGTGGAAGGCGGGATTGAATTTGCTCGCCCAGGGGAAGAAGAAAAGAGAAGTTTTGATTGTTGTTTCGTAATTTGAACCAAATACCATGACCTTTCACACGGCCGAAAAACACATTTGCACTTTAAGGGGCAGGAAGTGTGTGGAGGCATTGGGTGTATCCCAAAACAACATAATGCACTACTCATGCTTCTGTCTTCGTAAAATTAAATGCTAAACAATTCTGGCTGAAAATATGAAAGGAGAGGAATTCTCTTTCGTTTTATGGCAGTCAAAATGTCGCGATGAGTAACAGGATGCAGAGACAACATTGGCCATAAGTGCTGTTACTTTTCGACGCGCAGGTGGAAATTATTATGAAAGGATCTATTTTCGGCCTGTTCATTTGTAAATCGCTGTGTCAGTCTGTCTTATCTCTACATCTGTCTGTCTTTATCTCAGACGGTACATATCTATCTCAATTTTTTTTCTATTGGTCTGAGTTTATGCTTTGATATCTATCTATCTATCTATCTATCTATCTATCTATCTATCTATCTATCTCTGTTTATATCTATCTATCTATCTATCTATCTATCTATCTATCTATCTATATTCATATTTATCTCTGTTCATATCAATCTATGTTCATTATCTATCTATCTTCTATCTATCTATCTATCTATCTATCTATCTATCTATCTATCTATTAGGTTGGTGCAAAAATAATGACGTAAGAATGTCGTTTTTTGACGTAGAAAAGTACGTCAAAAACGACATTATTACATTATTTTTTGCACCAACCTAATATCTATCTCTATTCATATTTATCTCTGTTCATATCAATCTATTTATGTTCATTATCTATCTATCTATCTATCTATCTATCTATCTATCTATCTATCTATGTTCATATCTATCTCTGTTCTCTTCATATCAGTCTGTTATTTCAGTCTGTTCATATCTATCTATTTATCTGTTCATAACTATTTATCGTTGTATCTCTGATCATTTATATCTATCACTGTTCATATCTGCCTGTTCATACCTACATTTGTTCATATCTATCTATCTATCTATCTATCTATCTATCTATGTTCATATATATATATTTGTTCATATCTATCTATCTATCTATCTATCTATCTATCTATCTATCTATGTTCATATATATATATTTGTTCATATCTATCTATCTATCTATCTATCTATCTATCTATCTATGTTCATATATATATATTTGTTCATATCTATCTATCTATCTATCTATCACAGCTGAACTTATTGCTTCATCACTTGACTTTTATCGACATTATACAATACCTGAACTTATCTTAACGGTTTGAATTGTGTTTTATCGGCTCAGTAATATTTGTTGTAGTGTTATATCGCTTGACTATCAACATCTTTAACAAATTTAAATTATAAAAGAATTGCGAGAACCGTTAAAAGGCTATCGACGTAATTTTTCTTCCGAAATTGAAATTTACCATTGCTCATATCGCGAATGATCGAGGTAGTCCCTGATTTCGACGCAGGTCAAATGGGATAATGAGGCACTGACCTATTGCTCTGCCTCTCTTCCAAGTGCGTCGAAAAACAATGTTTAACATTTGACTTTACTGGGACTTGAACAACGAATAACGATGCTCCTAGCGTAGTAACAGGGTATTGTTTATTAATTGTTTATGAATCTTATATATGGTGGAGTAATTGATAGCGGCTCAGATTGAGGAATCGGAGAGCCGAGTTCGAATCCTAGTCGAATCCATTACATTCACTTACGTGCTAATACCCTTGGGAAAGGTGTGAATCCTCTTCTTCTCCCCTCCCCCGGCTATGGGTAAATAGCAGGGCAGACTAGGTTCTATAGCCTTGGTTGGCAACTAGTTTACTGCAGAAAGAAATGGCAACCTACTGCCTCGTCAGTCATGTATCTTTCGATACATGATTCCCTAACCTAAGCGTGTATCACGCACGGCACATAAAAGAATAAGAATCTATATTGCAACATTTACTATGTTGCTATGTAACCGAATCAATGGCCACCATTGGCGCCAAAGATCATCCCAGTTTCGAAATATCTTCTTAACGTTGTCCGGCATATTGCTTGCATGCAAATTACAATTGTTTTCATAGATGAAGAACACGCTTTTTTTTCATTCGGTCCAAACTACGTTCTCGTTTGTAAAGGTTAGACTTGCATTTTTTTTTATTCTCCTTGCTTATGAGGGGCTTGACGGTAGGATTCTGTTGAGTTAATGTATGAACTACCTAGCACAGGGATTGAACGCACAATGACTATATCACCAAATCCTCGAACCAAAGCTTGAATCCACTAGGGACAATCCTGAATCTAGAACTTTCAGCTTTTGAACATAGATTGGGACAAGTTACATAATGTTATATACGCTTTTTTTGCCTTTTATTCTCTTTTGTATATTGATACACTGTTTTAAACATTTAGTCGCAATTGCAATATGTATACGAAATAAAAATCAGTAAACTGACGTCCATATGCCTTCCAAAAGCTAAGCAAAGTATTAAGAAACAGGAAAATTTTATTAGAATAAAAAAGTATTGAACTGTTACGTAATATCAGTCCTCCTATATGGTAGTAAATGTTGGGCAATCTCCTCACAGATGAGAAGAGACTTGAAGCAACAGAAATGTGGGTCTACAGAAGGATGCTGAGAATATCATGGACTGAGCATGTGAACAAGGACGAAGTTTGAAAGAAAATAGAAACAAGAGTCTGTTGAGCTTTCTAGGGCACATAATGAGGAAAGCAGGCATGGAAAATTTGACACTTACATGACATATTGTAAGTCCAGAGAAAAACCGCTCATAACCTACCTGACGAAGTAGGACAGAGTTTAGGAGGGAATAGCAAAATGACGAAAAGAGCTACAAAGGGCAGGAAATTGTGGAGAGCTATGACCGCTCACGTCCTGAAGGGACAAAGCATATAGAAGACAGTGCTCACTGCTTGGATATTCTCGTCACAACTTACTTCCGATGACTAGCACCGATATAATGCAAGAATTGGTAACATATGCAGCGATGGAGAAAAAAAAAGGCTTAAGAATTACTGGTTAAGATGGTCAGGGCCTGTTGCGAGTGGTTGAACGCTACATTCATTTATAAAGTTCGTAAATGCATAAATATCTAGTTGTTGGCACTTCGTCGTGATGTAATGATCAACAAGCATGTCTCACTGGATAAGTTACGACTGAGTAGCGATATGCGATCCTCAGTGAGTGCTCCACATTTTCGGCCTTGTGTCATATCTAAGCTACGTTTAGAAAATCATTGCGAGCATTTCAACGTGGTGTATTGGTTAGCAAGATTGACTCGCTGGATCAAATCCGATCCTCGCAGATCCCCTTTTTTTCAGCTTTACTCCTAAAGGCCGTAATTTGAAGGCGGGGGTATACTTTCTCTCTCTCTCTCACTCTCTCTCTCTCTCTCTCTCTCTCTCTCTCTCTCTCTCTCTCATTCAGAATGTCTTGAAATTGGGGTATATTCGATATTCTCTCACTCTCTCAGGGAACTCCTTTGAGATTAGGTTACATTCGATATTTTCTCACTCTGTCAGGGAACGTCCATTAGGATTGGGGTACATTTTATATTATTTCACAGTCTCAGGGAACGTCCTTTGAGATTAGGGTACATTTGATATTCACTCTCGCAGGGAACATCCATTGGGATTGGAGTACATTTTATATTCTCTCACGATCTCAGAGAACGTCCGAGATGATACATTCGATATTCACTCACTTGTAGAGAACGTTCTTTGAGATTGGGGTTCATTCGATATTCACTCACTGTTTTAAAGAACGTCCTTTGAGACTGAGGTACATCCTGTATTCTCCCACTCTCTCAGGAAACGTCCTTTAAGATGGGGGTACATTCTATATTCTCTCACTCTCAGGAAAGTTCTTTGGGATAGGTGTACATTGGGTATTCTCTCACTCTCCCAGGGAACGTCCTTTCCGGTTGAGATATATAATATATTGTCTCACTCCCAGAGAACGTCCCTTGAGATTTGGGTACATTCAATATTCACTCACTTTCAGAGAAGGTCCTTTGAGATTAGGCTACAGTCGATATTCACTCACTTTCAGAGAACGTCCCTTGAGATTGGAGTACATTCAATATTCACTCACTTTCTGAAAACGTCCTTTGAGATTGAGGTACAGTCGATATTCACTTATTCTCTCAGGGAACGTCCTTTGAGATTGTAGTATATTCTATATTCTCTCACTCTCAGGGAACGCCCTTTGAGATTGGAGTACATTCTTTATCCTTTTATTCACATGGAAAGTCTTTTGGGATAGGGGTACATTTCGTACTCTCTCTCTCTCCACCCCCTCTCTCTCTCTCTCTCAGAGAATCTGCTTTGAGGCTGGGATGCATTTGGTATTCATTTTCTCTCTCGGAGTTTCTCATCGGAGAATGAAATACAGTCTACATTCTCATGCATCTTATAAAACAGAAAATATATTATTTTATTTTTAGCGTATTCACACAGGTTTTCAGAATGCTAGCTTAAAAGAATGTACTAAATTCCTGTTCCCATAACGGGAGATGTTTGTACATATAATTATGAATAAAATACAGACAGCGAAAAACAATGTCCCAGGTGAGGATCGAACACACGACCTTCAGATTACTTTACATTTGATTATGAGACTGACGCGCTGCCTACTGCGCTACCGAGGCTGTTAGACGACTTGATGTAACAATCGTTTATATTTGTTTCACCTAATTTACACTTCCCTGGCACAGGGTTCCTCCCTGAGCTGGTGGTATCACGGCTACGACTAGCTTGGACCGGCTCCGGTCTGCACCAGCTATGAGAAGTCAAGACCAGCTATGACCAGCTTAGACCAGCTCTGACCAGCTTGGACAAGCTGTGACCAGCTAAGACCAGCTTGGACCAGCGGTGTTTTCACTCGGGTCCCCACGTTAAAACCGACCTTGTGTCACAACCTTACTCAGTGGGGGGTCAAGTAAATACACTTACCTCAGTCGCCATATTCTGTCTTTTTGAAACTTATTTTATTGTCATTTCTTCTCGCTAACGTTTTCTCATGTTTTTACACTCAGTAACCCCCTTGCACCTTAGTGGCTTTATTGCCTTGCTTAGGGTGAAATGATTAAAAAAGTACTCTTGTTCTTTAGCATAGCAAAATAGAAATTTAACCTTTCAAAACTCAATGGGCTCCCTTTGATTGTGGCCTTGTACCAAAATTAAGTCATGCTTTGTAAATAACGCTTGTAGAGTAGGCGTGAATTTTAAATTGGTTTACCGATTCCACTTTTCGCGTCGATAACATTTACGCTATCGGCATATCCACTATTGCAGAAAGTATAAGGAATAAGAAAATATTTTCTACTGCATCCTCTCTTTATCTTTCTCTTGTTCTATCTGTCCAGAAAGAATTTCAATTTCATTTTATCGACATTTTTATGCTATTTTATTCCTATCTACCTTTCAATAGTTTGTTCATTGTTTCTTCATATCTTGAGAGCCTTCCTTCCCTCCATCCGTCTTTTCTTTCTTTCTTTCTTTCTTTCTTTCTTTCTTTCTTTCTTTCTTTCTTTCTTGTCACGTTCTTTCTTTTCGATTCTTTCTGTCTTTCTTTTCGATTCTTTCTTTCTTTTCGCGTTCTGTCTTTCTTTTTCATTCTGTCTTTCTTTTCGATTCTTTCTTTCTTTTCACGTTCTGTCTTTCTTTTCGATTCTTTCTTTCTTTCTTTCTTTCTTTCTTGTCACGTTCTTTCTTTTTTCATTTCCATTCTTTCATTCATTCTTTCTTTCTTTCTTTTCACGTTCTGTCTTTCTTTTCAATTCTTTCTGTCTTTCTTTTTGATTCTTTCTTTCTTTCTTTTCACGTTCTGTCTTTCTTTCTTTCTTTCTTTCTTTCTTTCTATGACGATAAACTACATCTAGAAGCAAGCCCTCTGATCGGGAGATTGGAAGTTTTGAGGAGCATGGAACCACCTCTGAATTGCTGGTGCTCCCAGGTCCATCCTGATCCGGGGTGGTAGCATCTGTTACGGTCCCTGCTATGGGGAAATAGTGAACCAAATAAAACAATATGAAAGTATAAAAATCATTTTTATAGTCAAAATACAGTAATGCCCTTTTATAACATAAAAATTAGCAACAATACCTACCTATAGTAAAATTAGCAACAATACCTACCTATAGTAGAATTAGCAACAATACACTTTATAGCAAAATAAGAACCAATCCATTTTATTTGGCATACAGTTGCATTCAAAATATTTTGATTGCGGCGCTAACTATTCCATAGAGATTGATATGCCGCTAAACAAAATCATGCTTTCTTTCTTACTTTCTTTCTTTCTTTCTTTTTTTTTGTCACTTTCTTTCTTTCTTTCTTTCTTTCTTTCTTTCTTTCTTTTCACGTTCTGTCTTTTTTTCCATTCTTTCTGTCTTTCTTTTTTATTCTTTCTTTCTTTCTTTCTTTCTTTCTTTCTTTCTTTCTTTCTTTCTTTCTTTCTTTCTTCTCATCAAGATTTTCTTGCTAATCCCTGTTCTATGGCAAGACCTCCCGAATACGACGTTAGCCTGTCATAAAGCTTTATATTTGTGCGTTTAGTAAATAATGGACACACACGGATGCATACGCACACACGTTATACATAACGTTATTTTTAGTTGATGGCCATATTTGAGTAGACGCCCTGTTTTTAAACAGCGTCTTTTTCGTCTACCGGCCTACGCATTTGAGAAATGTCGATTGACGCAAAGCCTCCTTTGCTTAGTGGGAAAGCGCGTGAAACATTTTAAACGCTTATTCATTTTCTGATTGTTCGTCGCAATTTTGGAACAATGCTTTTTTCAATTGAAGGATCATTTTCTCTGTTGCCTATCTATAAAAAGAAATAAAGAAAGAAAACCTTGATTAATGCCTTTTGTTGTAATGCTCGATCAACTCGTAGTTCGGGTCAATAACATTCCAAAGGTAAACACTGAAACACAAGAACACTGGAACACAAGATTAGTGAAAGAACTGTTTAATCACGTGGGTTAATTATACAGTCCGAATTAATATTGTAGTTAATACGACACACTTTGCGATTAAGATTTATTACTGACTTAATACAGGAATTGTGGCACAAGATCAAAAAGGGGAAGTGGGTTAAAGCTGATCGACAAATTCTTTTTATGTGCCATGTCCTTTCAGGACGTAGGCGATCATGGCTCTCCGCAACCCTCTATCACTTGCAGCTCTCAACAAGTTCCCTTCTGCTACCTCTCCAGACCAGGTTCTATCATCCACTTGCGTAAGTCCGCCAGGTATGCCGTGTATTGTTTCATCTTGTCTCTCTTTCCCTCTATTCGACCCGTGAGTATCAGATTCTCCAGGCCCCCCTCTTCCTTATTATGTATCCCAGAAACTTTAGCTGCCTCGTCCCGGTGTTAAGTATAAGCCTCCTCCTTGTTTGCATCCTTTCCAAGACCTCATCGTTTCCCACATATTCGGTTCATGCTATCCTCAGCATCCTTCTGTAGAACCACATCTCCGTCGCCTCGCGTCTTTTCTTCATCTTTGAGGAGACCGTCCAACGTTCGCTGCCGTAAAGGAGGACAGATGTCACGTAAAAGCTCAAAATTATTGTCTTTGTCACTAAAGAAATCCTCCTGTCTCGCAATACTCTGCCCAGCTTTTGGAATGTGTCCTTGGCCATCCCAATACGTCTACGGATCTCAGTGTCGCACTTACCGTCCTCTGACAAAATGCTTCCCAGATATTTAAACTTCCGCGTCTGCTTGATTCTAGTGTTCCCGACCTGCGAATCGCATTTTGGGCTCATCCTCTTACTGATGGTCAGGCATTCTGTCTTCTTGTAGTTTGTGATTAGTCCTTTCTTCTCACTCATCGTCGCTATCTTCTGTAGGAGGTTTTGTAATTTCTTTTCCTTGTCTTCGTCTGCTATCAGTACTGTGTCGACATCTCTTATCCTATAACAAGCTAATCAGATTCACGACCCACTCTTTCATTACAATTATCTATTCGCCACAAAAACACAATTTCTCATCATTCACAAAATACTTTGCGACTACTACACGACTCGCTTGCGACTACTTTCATAGTCAATCCATTTTTAACATTTAATGTAGCAAAGGTCGATCGTCTTTCTAAACAACACCTTTCTTCGACTGATTAAAGAGAATCAGTGTAGAAAAAGAAAGTGGAGAATTTGTATTTCGTCTATGGCGGTCAGTTCGTTAATTACCAAGTTGGACACATTCAGTAGTTACATGAAAAAGAAAATTGTTGTGGAAACACGATAAGATTGCACTGCACATAAAATATTAAGCTATATTTTCGGAGGTAACTTTGACTCACAACATTGTTTTATTCAAAGCGTCTTACTTAAGATACTTGATAACATTTTAGGTGAATGAAATAAAAACTCTAAATGCCATATAGAAGAGAATCGATCATCGGTGGATTATTAAAAATTAGCTGAAATATTCTCATCGGAATTAACCCCTACTTCAAAAAAAAAAAAAAAATCATGCTTAGGGGTCAGAATAGAATGCACGATATTCCGATTATTTAATTTAAACGCTATAATTTCGATCGATCGATTGATTTTTACGGCCTTATCATCTCATTGCAGGTTATTTAAAATCAGAAAATATTTTTAGATAGCAAGAATTTTTTTTGAGATAATAATGATTTACTGATACAAATCCTACTAATTAACCCATAGCTTGGGGAGGAGAAGAGGTAGATTCATATCTTTTCCAAGGCTATTTGCGCGTAACAGGAAACCTGACCAGAAATGGAACTCGGCTCTTCAATTAGCAATTCTGAGCAATTATCCATTACACCACCCGCACATCCAAGCTTGCTGCACCTTGTATTCCCAATCGGTCACCCATAGGTACTGACCAGGCTCGATGTTGTTTAACTTCGGTGATCGTACGTGTTTCAATGTGACATGGCCTTAAGCCTTTATGATTTTGAGATTGACATGCTGTTTGTCACGTTTACGAGATAAAGCCTAAGGCTTTTTCATTTATCTTTATGTCTTAAATATTATGAGCTTTTTGTATTCGTTAAAACATTTTTTTCAATGGACCAAGCAACAATTTAATCACAGGGTTTCTTTAACATTTACAGTAATCCCTCGACTATCGTAGGTGTCACATTCCAGAACTCCCCACGAAAGGTGAAAATCAGCGAAGTAGAAACAGGTGTGGCTAAAGTGATTCATGAGGGTATTGTAATGTATATTTTTAAAAATATTTTTTTATATATTAAAGCTTTTATAAAACCTCCACATACTCTTAGAAACCTTTTCTACACTTTTAAACACTCTTATAAACACTTTCTACATTCTTAGGCACTTTTTAAACATTTTAAAATCCTTCTTGATGTAGCGAACGCTGGATTCATTGACGTCATAATGGCGGCCAACAGCCGCATAGCTTTTCCCTTCCTTCAGCATATCGAAGAGTTTTACCTTCTCCGGTATAGTAAACATCTTCCTCTGGCGCTTGGAATCGCTGATAGAAGGCTTAGAAGATGCAGAACGTTTCGGTGACATCGTAGGGTTTGAAATAACTGAGCGGCGTAGGATGACGAAAGCTTGGATGCTGGGAACTGAGGCTGAGGTCACTAAGCCAATCAGCGCCCAGGATACTGAACAGCATGCTCTCATTGGTCATGTCTCATCGGCCAATAGTGTGGCATGTACGAAATGATTTAAGCCAAATTTCGACCGGCTGCAGAAATCCGCAATGTACCTAGGGAACCACGATATTAATTTACAATGAATATTTTAAAAAAATCCGCGATGCACTGAGAGGTGAACCGCGATATAGCGGGTAAACTGCCTTGACGAATTGATTTCTGACGAACGAGCTACGTATTTCCAAGTGGGGTTTACGATCTATGTCCGATACCATGTGGAAAAGACAGAATTTTGGATAATTCAGAATGCTGGAATTTTGGAGAATTTCTAATGCTGATCTTCAAGGCTAGTCGGCTCTTCGTACAGTAGGTATTCACTCCCCATTAAAACGAGTTGTAACACAAGGTCAGTTTTTAAGGTGGAGGCTCGAGCGCGTACACTCGGGTTAGGAACATAAATTCCTCGCAGCCCCGGCAACCGTCCGTCCGTTGCGTTGGCCTCGATGCGAGCACCGATTTCTCACTATGGTTCAATGACAGGACGCGGCCTCGGGCGGCTGTTCTCCAGGGCTGGGTACCTCTCAATATATTTTCCCCAGTTTCGACTCTGCTCTTTGACGGGGTCGCCCATGAGTGCACTCTGCCCAAAGACAGAGACGCAACTGAGAGATGATAAATAGATGTGTTAGAAACTAGTTGAGAGTGCAATTTTACACACTTCCTACACTATTCCCACCTCACCTAAAATAGTCTGGTCTTGTTTGATATTTACAAAGTTTTGTCTCCAACCAAATTTCTAGTAAGATGAAAATTATCAAAACAGAAACATCCTCTTCTTTTTTTGTGTCGTGTCCCTTCAGGATGTTGGCGATCATGGCTCTCCACAATTTCTTGTCCTTTAGCTCTAAACAAATCTCGTCTTTTTGCTATCTCTCCTAAACCTTGCTCCATCTATTCGCTCAAGCTCGCTAGGTAGATTACGCGTTATTTCTCTTGTTTTTCGTGTCTTTAATCTGCCCTGTGCGTATCAAATCCTCATAATGTGCCCTAGAAATTTCAACTGAAACTTTGTCGTTGCTCACATGTTCGGTCCATGGCTTTGTCAGCGTCCTTCTGTGGAACCACACTTCTGTTGCTTTAAGTCTCTTCTTCATCTTTGAGGAGATTGTCCAGCATTCACTGCCAGAAATGAGGACTGATATTGTATCACATTTCAGTATTCTTTTCTTTGCTTCCAACGAAATCTTTTCTGCAATATTCACATCTTTAAATACTTACAACAGTTCATTAGTCATTTCATTGTTTTCAAAGAATTTCTTTCTGCAATATTCACATTTTTAAATACTTAAAAAGTTCAGTAGTTTTTTCTTTGTTTCCAACAAAAATAACAAATTCAAACTACAGATCCTCGAAGCAATAACATTAAAAAAGTAAAGCCAATACTGAATAGAATCAGCTATGAATACTGTAGTAATGTTCTGAAATGCCTATAAAAGGAACAGTTTTTCGCGCTTTAATGAGCGCATGACCATGATATTACAACATAGAAGAAAAAATTCAATAGTGGATAATTTTTTCCCGTTTTAATGAAAGCTAAGCATGACAGTCAACCGTTGCATTTAAAAGCAAAAAGAAAAATTACAGTAATGGATAGCAACACACACTTATGTATTACTACTATCACTCCTGAACAAAACACAGTTTTGTATTACTATTTGCACTACTGAAGATGATCTCGGAAGAAGATCGAAAGTACCTGGGAAATAAAAGCGATTTTCACAGTTATAGCACATTTCTCACATCATTTAATTGCAATACACGAAGATTATTCGTGAGTATGAACGGATTATGTTAAAAATAAGCAGATATAATGATTGTAGTTTATTTAATCAGATATGCCTAAAAGAGAATTTGTTGCCTAAGTACACAAATATATATATATATATATATATATATATATATATATATATATATATATTTTTGCTATAATTAACAAATTATGTTCAAGATGGTCCATCTTCATGTTCAATACAACACTTCTACAAACCTTTTGACACATTTCTACATTAATTTCAGAAAGTTTATCAGAAATTGCTTGTTTTAATTCGGGAATTAGTTTCGGTTTAAGCCTGTAAATAAGATCTTTCGGTAAACTCCTCAAGAAATAGTCTGGTGTGTTCGGTTTGGTAATCAAAGTCAGCTGACAAGGTATTACAATTAATCTTTTTATTCAATTTTACTTATGTCCGTATAAGTTTTTTCTTTTCTGAACATGTGTAAAATATCTAAAAACTGTCCGAATGTTCTGTATATCCAAGCGCTTTCGGCTATTCTGTTAGCCATTATCAAGGATGTTATTTTTCTATTTTTAACTGAATGTTAAGTGTATATAAGTATCTAGAGTGAGGGAATGTTTTTTATTTTTATTTTCTAAACACGGTCAACGCACTGTGAACGTGTTCATAGTTGATGATATTGAGTGTTGGCAAATTTTCTTTTTTTTCTCATTATTAATGGTTCCATTATTTTTAGCCACTTTTTTTTTTTTACGTATATGAAATTTTCCATTTATACGTTGCGGATGGACACCAAACTCCACCCGCAACATCCTCGTAGAAAATACAACTATAATAACCTCTTTTTTTTTTGCACATTCAAGAAAATTTATTGTATTGTGGGAGAGGGGACGTAGTTTTGCAACGCGGACTGGAGCTTCGGATCCTTCCTTTCAGACGTTGTCAGGTACCTAGGGTAATAAGATTTGAATAATGCGAAGGTTTTTTCGTGTTTTTTTTTTTTTTGTAATGAATTTACCACCGAAAATACTGAGAACATTATAAGCGAACGTAAAGTTTTGGCTGTAAATCGCATTGCGTTTCCATGGCAACAATTTCCTGATATTGAAACATTTTAAGATCCTGCTAATTTAAATTGGTTTGGTTTGGTTTACGGCATATCAACCTCAGTGGGTTTTGTCAACAAAATTCTTATTGTTGGTAATATTTTTTCAAAAAATGTATTGCTGGTAATATTTTTTTTTCAAAAATGTATTGTAAGTAATAACTTTTTCTTCAAAAATTTATTGCTGGTAATAATCTTTTATAAAAATGTATTACTGGTATTAAAACCTATTTTTACACTTTCATAGTTTTGACTCCTGTTTGTGGGGGTGGGGGGACAACTATTTGCCCATAGCTGGGACTCTGACAGGTGATACCGCCCCGGGTCAGGATGGACTTGGGAACACCAGCAATTAAGAGGTGGTTCCACGCTCCTCAAAGCCATCTGATCAGAGGCCTTGCTGTTGGACGTAGTTTATCGTCTGGGATACTGATGTAGTTTATTGTCATACCCAGGACGGGTATGACGATAAATTTAAAATAAACAATTTTTAACAATAACATATACATATACTATAAAGTTGTAACATTTGGATGGTAACAAAGAACAATGTGCGAACGTGATATTTCTCGAGTTATAATCAACACATCCAATATGGCGATTAACGAAGTGACGAAAGTGAAAAGATCCTCCATGTTTTTCTTTAGTTCAGGCATGTGGAAGACAAGCAGCGCTGAAAATTGGAATGAGGTTAATTAAGATAATGGTTCGTTAGACAGAAGTAAATATATTTAAAGATTTAAACTAGAAGCGCAAGTAGTTGTCTCGGTAGCGCAGTAGGCAGCGCGTCAGTCTCATAATCAAGTATCAGAGCAATCTGAAGGCCGTGAGTTCGATCCTCACCCGAGGCATTATTTTCTTTTGCGTGGAGATCAGTATGTTGCTGAAATATAGCCAGAGGAGCAATTCTCTTGTTTAAGAGTTGAATTTATGTATATATATACACAGTGTAACCCGGATATAAGAGAGTTGTCGGGACCGGAGAAGAAGTCTCTTATATCTGAGTTTGGTCTATTTTATATACATTAACACAGGCTGTAATTTGGGACCAGAAAAAATCTCTCTTATATCCGGTTTTCTCTTATATCCGGGTTTCTCTTATATCCGGGTTACACTATATATATATATATATATATATATATATACTCGACTCTCCCGTCGATTTCGACGTATGAGGGTCAAGCAAATCATCTCCCTGGAAACCGAGAGCCCGACAACAGCACATGAGATTTGATTATAATGGTGAAGGTTTCGTGCAGGACAATCCACACTTTTTGAAGGGCCGAATACAGAGACCTGGTGCACTACGTGCCACAAAGTCTCCAAACGACCCTCCGCAGGTTTTGAATTCAGAGTTTTCCTTCTCCTAGACCAGTTGCCATCCAAGGCTATAGAACCCAGTCTGTCCTGCTATTTCACCCATAGCTGGAGGGAGAAGAGAATTCACACATCATATATACATACATACATACATACATACATACATATATATATATATATATATATATACCACAGAAATAAAAATAATAAATTCAACTGTTATAGAAGAAAGTGGTATATATATATATATATATATATATATATATATATCCTACAAAATATATAAATTCTACTGTTATAGAAGAGAATTGGTAATCTGGCTGTTTATATATATATATATATATATATATATATATATATATATATATATATATATATATATATATATATATATATATATATATATATATATATATATATATAGGCATAGTGGAGTAGTGTATTGCGGTTCGGATTCCAATCAGATCCATTGCATTCACTTACGTGCTAATACCATTGGGAAAGGCATTAATCGTCTTCTTCTCCCTCCAGCTATGGGTAAAATAGCAAGACTGACTGGGTTCTATATCCTTGGATGGTCTAGGAGAAGGACAGCTCTGAATTCAAAACCTTGTGGCACGTAGTGCACCAGGTCTCTGTAATCGGTCCTTCAAAAAGTGTGGATGGTCCTGCACGAGGTCTTCACCACTATAATCGAATCTCATGTGCCGGTGTTGGGCTGTCGGTTTCCTAGGAATTGATCTGCTTGACCCTCATACGTCGAATTCGACGGGAGAGTCGAGTAATATATATATATATATATATATATATATATATATATATATATATATATATGACATCTAATATCCCAGATTTTTTGAGAGGTTCGCCTGTGGCCCTTGCTCGATTTGAGACGGAATCACCCACCACATTTTGTTTCAACAAAATCTAAATGAACGAGACAAAACGTGAATCACGTTAGGCACAATCTTACCAGTCTAAGAACTTTCGGCACTATTTGATATAATCAATTTTAATATATTTTTTCCCCTATCCAGCCCTATGTCGATTGTTCAACAGTTCATAATAGCAATCATTGAGAAAAACACTAATTAAGGGACTGTATCATTTCTGTTTTCAGTGACAGCTAATTTTTTTTGTGGGTAAAAAAAAAAAAAAAAGATTGATTGATTGATTCGTTTGCTCGGGCTTATCAACAAACTTTTGCCGGTTATTTAAAGCCAGAATATTTCTAGATTGTAAGATAAAAATGGTTTAGTGATACAAGTCTTACTAATTAACCCATAGATGGGAGGAGTAGAGGTGGATTCATATATTTCCCAAGGTTATTTGCGTGTAAATGAATATAACGAACTAAAATGGAATTGCTACTGGGCTCCCCGATTCACAATTTCGAGCCATTATCCATTACACCACCCGCACATCCAAATTTGTAGTACCTGGTATTCCCCCCTCCCCACCAAAAAACAAAACAAAACAAACATAATAACAAGAGATGGCAGGGTGAAAACAGAACGACCATCCGTCTACTACTTGTGCCGGAGACGAAGAAGGAGTTGACTATTGCAGAAAGAACGTTTCCAAAGTGTCTCTGCTAATCACATCGATTAAACATTATG
This sequence comes from Acanthosepion pharaonis, assembly GCA_903632075.3. Classification (NCBI taxonomy): domain Eukaryota; kingdom Metazoa; phylum Mollusca; class Cephalopoda; order Sepiida; family Sepiidae; genus Acanthosepion; species Acanthosepion pharaonis. The sequence continues at coordinate 227,603 of CAHIKZ030001003.1, read as the reverse complement.
CAGTAAAAATTTCAGATCAGCATTCTGATGATGACCACTAGCCAGGTCATTCATTGCTGTATTCATACAACGGGTGTCGAAAAGTTGTGAGTCGAAGCGCTTCTCAAAATCTGATGAAAAAATAAAACATCTAAGGCTTTTCTTAACGGAATTGTCTGCAGGGAGCTGAATTTATTTTTTTTAAAAAAAGGTTAACGAAAAATAGCGATGCGCCCTGAGTAAGGACCGAACTCACGGGATTCAGATTAATTTTTCTATTAGAATATGCGACCGACGAGCTGCTTATTGCGCTACATAGACAGCCGATCAGGAACTGCTTTGAAAGCATTTCAATACTATCATTGTCGAGCTTTTATCCGTTCTGCAATAACGGTTTATTTTCTCAATTTACCCACCAACCGAATCTAATGTCTGGCTTCCTACAGCTCTCTTTAATCAGTGAAAAATTATGGCGGATTTTAATTCGGCTTTGACAGTCAATTCCTTAATCGCCATGATGGATTCATTCGGTACTAATATTAAAAAAATGACTAAGGTTAGTTTAGCGAACGGAGGAAAATACTAATTGAGTCATAGATAAACAAGAAAGGAAGAGCTGGCAGAATGACGAGAGATTTTGACTCTTTTTAATTGTGACCACTTCATTACCGAACGTCCACGAAATTTACTCTCCAGATTCACGCGATTTTATGCAACAGAAGTGTCATAAACAAACGAAAAAATCGAAATTACTCCATACTGGTCAGCGGAGATTTTTAGTTGTCAAGCATCTTTAGTTTGTTTTGTAGAGGAAAGACGACATTTTGTCGAATCATTTTAAGACGGGGTATTGTCATAATTGTATATTTATTATTTATTCGAACTGAACTCGAACCCTACACCTGAGGAATTTTCTTTTCTTATTAATATTAAAATTCATCATTAATCCCATGCGTATAAACCGAATATTATACAGTGAAAATTTCAGATCAAAATTCAATTAATTTAATGCAAGCCTAATTTGTGTACTTTTTTCCCGTTCCTTTTTAGCAATGGATAAGCAGTAACAGTAAAAACAGAAAATATATTTTCACTATATGTGAAGAAAATATTTCCTAGTCAATATATTTACAAAAAAAAAAAAAATCATGCCTCGGGTGAGGATCGAACTCACGACCTTCAGATTGCTTATAGATACGATTATGAGACTGACGCGCTGCCTACTGCGCTACCGAGACAACTGACTGACTTTTTTCTCATAGCACTATAAATACTTTAGTTCGTGCTAATGAAACATTTTGTTAATTAACCTTATTTCGTTTTTCGATTCTGCTCTTCTTCCACATGCCTGAACTAAAAAAAAAATATGAACGAATATTTTCCTTCGTCCTTGTCGACATCGTTATCTGTATCAGTCGCCATATTGGCCGCGTAGAAGATATAATACCTGAACCCTGTTCTCTACTCTGACTTAAAACCTCACAACTCACTGGGAAAAAAATGATTGACATCATTTAATTTCAATACGTCATCACCACCGAGCAGATACACAGACACTCCCACACCACACACACGCACACACACATACACACACATGCAAACACACACACGCACACATACGCATATATGTATATCCTGCTAAACAATCTTAACTTCTTAATCACACACACACACACACACACACACACACACACACACACACACACACACACACATATATATATGTATCCTGCTAAACAATCTTCTTAATCACATAAAGATGTATAATTAGTTTACGTAGTTAGTCTAAAACTTTTGCCGGCCAGTGTATTAATATGATCTTGAATTTTTACAAGATGAAACACTGTCAGCCATTATTATTTTTTTCGAATCGAATTCCCCCATGCAAAGCAATAAAGCCAGTAAGACACTAACAGTGGAGACATACTTGAAGACCTAAGCAGAACTGTTTTCAAAGCACTCCCTAAGAAACCAGGCGCAAACGAATGTGAACTCCACCGAACAATAAGCCTAATGAGCCACATAACAAAACTCATCATCCGAATTCTGATGAATAGAGCGCGCAGCAGAATCAGGCCAGATAGGACAAGAACAGTACGGGTTCGTCAAAGACAGCGGAACATGGAACGCGATATTTAAGCTCAGAATGTTATCAGAAAGAGTAATACAAATGCAGAAGAACTTGTTCCTCTGTTTTATAGATTACGCAAAGGCGTTTGACAAAGTACGTCTGAAAGAGCTATCAGAGCTGCCCAGTAAGCTTGACATATTCGGGAAAGACATTAGAATAATAAAGAATCTATACTGGCAAACAAATCGCCTGCATACGGACAGAAAATGAGTTCAGCAGATATACAAAAATAGAAAAAGGTGTAAGAAAAGGATGTGTCTTTTCACCCGACTTATTCAACCTACACGGCGAGGCAAGTCCTACCAGGATTCATTATTGGCAGCCACAATCTGAACAATATAAGATATGCAGACGACACAATGCCGATAGCAAACACGGAGAGGAAACTACAAGACCTCCTACAGAAGGTAAAGAAAGAAAGCTAGAAGTAATGACGAAGCATAAACTACAAAAATACAGAATGCATATTTATCAGGATGAGCTAAAAATCCAAATTATAGGCCAGGGATCAAACAGGTACAGAGATTTACACAAAGATACTGAGGGTACCATGGACCGATCATGTGAGCAACAACGAGGTTTTGGAGAAAATGGAAACAAAAAAAAAGAAACTCATACTTAATATCAGGAAGAGGTGGACCCTGTCGATTCTTTTTTGTTTGGATGAATACTTGATACTTAAAAATACGTTATTCGTATATTTTCTGGGGGATGACGATTTTAAGGGAAACAGTTTTTCGTAATTAAAGTTCTCAATAGCAAGAGATAGAGCATAAATAGCAAAAAATTGAATTAAAAATTGACTTGTCTGCTGCTACATTAACGATTGTCACCACCAATTATTTTGCTGTATTTCAAAAAAATAGAAAAATTAATCTGAATCCCGTGAGTTCGGTCCTTACTCAGGGCGCATCGCTATTTTTCGTTAACCTTTTTTTAAAAAAAATAAATTCAGCTCCCTGCAGACAATTCCGTTAAGAAAAGCCTCAGATGTTTTATTATTTCAACGGAGAATAATTGAGAACTAAATGTATTTAAAGTGTTACGACCTATCCGCCTTCGGTTGTCTCGGTAGCGCAGTAGGCAGCGCGTCAGTCTCATAATCGTGATCAGTAGTTATCTGAAGGCCGTGAGTTCGATCCTCACCCGAGGCAGTATTTTCATTTTTTTTTCTTGTTCACATGGAAATGTGTATGTATATATACAAATATTTTCACACACACACACACACACACATACATATATATATATATATATATATATATATATATATAGAGAGAGAGAGAGAGAGAGAGAGGCAATGGGTAGCGTCTCGGATTGAGGAATTGGAGAGCCGAATTCTAATCGAATCAATTACATTTACGTACATGCTAATCCCCTTGGGAAAGGTGTGACGCCTCTTCTCCCCACCCCCAATAAATAGCAGGACAGGCCGGATTCTATAGCCTTGGATGGCAACTCGTCTACCGTAGAAAAAAATGGCAAACTACTGCGGGAAAAATCTGCCTCGTCAGTCATCGCCTAAGCGTGTATTAAGCATGGCACATAACTAACTGATATATATTCTGTCGTCTTTAATGAAATCTATAGGGTGGCAATAAAGTCACTATACATTTACTTACAATAACAATTAAGACAAAGCAATTCATCAACGGTCCAGAAATTTATTATTAAAATGGTTCTGTTTAATGACAATGAAATGCTATGGTAAACAATAGTAAATTAATTACCGATATTGTTCGAATTGCAAGCCACCTACTTCAATGCTTTGCTTTTTGATTATAAGTAACTATATAGTTACTTTATTGCCGCCTTGTATGATTCCAAATGTCCTTATGTTATAGCCAGCTTCATAATAAAGAAAAGAAACGCAAAACCAAGAATAAGTCGACTTAAAGAATACAGAGCAACGACAACGGCTCGATCGAAAATATCAGCCATTTTATATAAAAATCTCCGGCCATGCCCGGGATATGCAGGTAGTGAAATGGATGGCAGAGTTCGAATTCCAGTCGGCTTTGTTAGATTCACTTGCGCGCAAATAAACTTGGGAATGGTCTGAATCCATGACTTCTCAACAACTCTGCCTTAGTATAATTATCGTTGTTAATGCTATATTCACTTGTAGAAAAACAAACAGAATTATTCTTACAATCTTATGTTTCAACACAAACGGTTGATATGCCGTAAAAAATACAAAAAAAGCAAATCAACCAGTAAATTAAAGTCTTAGAAGAGACATAAATAACAAAATTTAAAAAAAAAAAAAAAAAAATGAAATGATTGCTGGGCTCTCATATATCAGAATCGACGGCAGTGTCGATTATATTGGTTTGTCAGATAAATTAGTTCGTTTTTTCTATCCTATTATAGTTCTATATAAACTGCCTTCGTTAGTTCGCACAACCGTTACGCCTTGCCAATACCGCGTAAATAATGGACTATTTTGTTTTGATGGATAGAGAGTAATTGTTACAGAACTCGACGTGAGCTTATTCAATGATTAATTTAAGAAGTAAGATTCATCAGCATATTAAAATAGGAAAACCATGAAATTTTGACGGTTTTTTTCTGCTGACAATAATTGTTTGCAGACTCACGTGAATATGGGAATCCAAAAATTCAACATGATTATTATTTATTTATTTTTAATTAATAATTTTCACCAAATACAAAGCCCAAGAGCCACTCAAGGTAGAGGTTTAATGTGTGGAGCTATATTAGCGTAGGGAAAACAAAGGTTAGGAGTACAGAGCTGAAGCAGACTTTAGAATGAACCGGAAACCCAATCCTAAGCAGGAAATAAGGGATAAACCTCTACTCCTGTTCAAAAGACTGTTCAACAGATTATGATTAGTCATAAAAGCTAAGGTTGCTCTGGAGCATATGTGAAGACATTTCGCTAATATGACACCGAACCAAAATCTCCTGTTTCAGCGTGATGTAAAAAGTTATCAATTTCAAATCTTTTCATTTGTACACTCTTATACTTATTGCAATATCTCGTTAAAGTTGTTAAGCTCAAATATTTAACGATGCGATAGCGAAATTTCTAAGTATATTTTATCGCCATAGAACTCGCCATGAGCTTATTCAATCATTAACTGAAGAATTAAGATTCATTAAAAATTTCAAATAGGAAAGCCGTGTAATTTCTAGTATTGCTATTGTTACAGGCGCATTCATAGAAAACCCGAAAGAAATCATAGGACAATTCCAATGTGGAGCTTTTAACCATTTTCTTTTTTTTAGAGTCAATATTTTTAGATAATTTATGGCTCTTACCTTGAGGTTTATTATATTGTCATTTATAATGTTTTAATCATTTTACCCCAAGCAAGGCGATGATGCAAGTGGTTTTTGGCAAGGAAAGAAAATGAAAAAGATTTTAGGGGGGGGGGAGAAAGGACAATAAAAGAACAGAGTTCAGGAAGAAGAAAGAAGATGCCGATTGACGTTGCATTTAAATTTTCGAAGATCGTAGGTTGCAAGGACTCAAGAAATCAGAAGAGATTTTCAGAAGTGAGAATTGTCAGAAAAGAAATGATTAAAATAGAAATTAAGATTATTATTGATTATGTATTATAAACCCTTTCAAGGCGAGAAAGTCCCTCTGGCCCGAAGTGAGCAAGTAAACATCTACCTATTTCAACAGTAAAACACAATGAGACCTAGTAGCCATGTTAAAGTTGTTAAGCTCAAATATTTAACGCTGAGATAGCGGGATTTCTACGGATATTTTATTGTTACAGATCAGCCAATTCCGCTACCTTGGTTTCAACCTTTCGGTATCTTCACGCGATTTCAGTTAATTAATTTTCTAACGCTTTATTTAACATTTAATGAATGCTATATTATTTAAAAATAAATAAATAAAAGCACGAGGTTAGGTGTGGTAGAAAGTGGGAGGGGGGGAGAAAAGTAAGTGAATTGGAAATGTATCGGTGGAAGTGGGTAAATACGTACTTTCCTTTCATTTCAGTTCATATTAACTCAAAAGGAACTTTTTAGTATGTATGCAACGGGTCCTAATTTCCGATCTCTCATTCAAAAGTTATTTTGATCTGGAACTGTTATAGCTAACTTTTCTTGTTGACAAAGTTTGCAGATATTACTAAGATTGTTGAAAAAAAAAGATACTATTGTAAACTGGAAATTTAAAAAAAAAAACTTCTAACAATTATAGTAATATCTGCAACCTACATGTTAATTTCTTTTTTGTACGTGTATTGAGCACTTTTAATGCTACTGTTTCCTGGTCTAATTCAACTCTGACCATTAACATTTTTTATTATATATATATATATATATATATATATATATATTAGAAATAAGAATAAGCAACTCTCAAAGAGTCTGCCTTACATTGCACACATATATATATATACATACATATATATATATATATATATATATATATATATATATATATATATATATATATATATATATATATATATATATATATATGGTTTGATCAATTATTATCGGGACTGGTTGTATAAAAAAAAAACTACAACGCATATCAATTCGGTATCTGTTTATATCTCTGACATGAGGTATTATGATTATTTACATTATTTACATTATTCGAACTGTTATCCTCATCTCCATTGCCATATTCACAAAGATTCGGCCGTTGTACGCTCCGGCATTCTTCATTTGACTGGAATTTCAAACTGAACCCTTTATTTCGTCCACCGGGGTAGATTGTTCTAGTACCGCGTGCCATGCCTCTTTCGAATGTCTCAGTTATTTTTCTTTAACTCAACTCTCCTAGTTTTTGATTCACCACTGCTGCTCAAGGACGCATGGCCCAGTGGATAAAGACGTTGGTTAGATCCAGTGAGAAGACCCAAAGAGTTGTGAGTTCAATACCAGGCCTAAAGTGGGATTTGATTTTTGAAGAGGAAAAAGTTGCATAAGGGTTGTCGGACCTGGGGAATGTTGTGTTTAGTCCAAAAGTGCTGCCCAAGCTGCGCTGAATAGGCACGTGCATTGTCATGGTGGAGTTGCCACTCACCGGACGCATTCATTTCTGTCCACTTCCGACCAACAGCATCCGTAACACGTCACACCTTGTTTACTGTCTGACCACGTGGAGCATTCTCATGGTGAACAATGTCCTTGTAGTTGAAGTAAACTGACAAAACAGTGTCTATCTTCAGTCTTTGATAGGTTGGCGTCTTCCACTGCGAAGGCTGTGCCTTGGTTTCGATGTCGCAGACATAGGTCCACGATTCGTCATCTATTATGACCGTTTTCTGTAGTGTGATGAGAAGACCATACTTTACACACATGCCTTCCAAAATGCTATAAAGAACAGAAGTGATGGAGAACGGTATAACGACAGAGTTCAATGTCAATCTGTACCAAATGACTTCACTTTACTTACTTTAGCTCCGTTACCATAACAACAGCCTCGATACTTTTTGACCCGACCCCGTATATATAGGCACGGTGGAGCAGTGGATAGCGGCTTGGATTGAGGAATCGCAGAGCCGAGTTCGAATTCCAGTCGAATCCATTGCATTCACTTACGTGCTAATACCCTTGGGAAAGGTATGTATCCTCTTCATCTCCCTCCAGCTATGGGTAAAATAGCAGGACAGACTGGGTTCTATAGCCTTGGATGGCAACTGGTCTAGGAGAAGGACAACTCTGAATTCAAAACCTGCGGAGGGTCGTTTGGGAACCTTGTGGCATGCATTCAGTGCACCAGGTTTCTGTATTCGTCCCTCCAAAAAGTGTGGCTGGTCCTGCACGAGGCCTTCACCACTATAATCAAATCTCATGTGCCGGTGTCGGGATGTCGGTTTCCTGGGGACTTATCGGCCTGACCCTCATACGTCGAACGCGACGGGAGAGTCGATTATATATATATATAGAGAGAGAGAGAGATATTATATAGAATAGGAATCCAAAATTACCCCTTCGAAGAGCTATTTCAAGCCAAAGAGACTTGCCTGTGGGTCTTTTCAACTCAGAGGAGTGAGGAAATAAAATAAAGTAAATTAAAAATTTAAACATTTAAAGAATAAAGAAAGAAGAAGAGGGAAAGATGAAAAAAGAAAAAGAAAATATAATATTTATAATATATATATATATATATAGAGAGAGAGAGGGTGAGATCGATAGATAGATAGATAGACATTACATAGTATAGGAATCTAAAATTACCCCTTCGAAGAGCTATTTCGCGCCAAAGAGACTTGCTTGTGGGTCTTGTCAACTCAGAGGAGTGAGGAAATAAAATAAAGTAAAATAAAAATTTAAACATTTAAAGAAGAGAGAAAGATAAAAAAGAAAATATTTATAATATATATATATATATATATATGTGTGTGAAAAGTGTGTGTATATAAATATAAATATATATATATATATATAATTAATTACATATTATATGCGCGGTACTTATTAGAAAGCACTCAATATCAGAGATAGAGCTAACATATTTGGTTAGATTGATGTGAGTACAAACTTACATCAATCCAACCAAATATATATATATATATATTTTAAAGAACTCTGAAAAAACACTGAATATCTTAAACTAATTGAATGAACGAGACTAAATAATTATCATAAACAAACTGAAAAGTCCGCCATTTTTTCTATAATTCATGATTGTTAAAGAATATTTCTGGTTCAGTTAAGTGAGTAAATAAAAAAAAATACCAAGGAACATGCTTTTAAAATATTTATGGCAGAGGCTTAGTTATTTGGTTGCATAGTTGACAGTGCCTTCGTTTTATGAATGCTATTTTCAGAAATTCGTGAATTCGGTTTTAATAAGCAGAAAATATGTCGAAATACTTTTAAATTTGCTTTCATAATGAAGGAAGTTTTGAGATGAAGTGCTTGTTCCACTCTGATTCGCGACGCCATCTCCATTTAACGACCTAACCTGATGTTTCTTCTTCAACTTAATACGGAATGTGTTTAATTTGAACATTTTCAGTATTTACGACATATATAAGGGGACATATACAACAGCCTACATAGTCGAATTAAAAAAACAAAAACAAAAAACAAAACAAAACAAAAACAACAGCAAAAAACGATACGTTTCTTCCTGGTTGAAGTTTGTTGAAAAAGCCAGTAATTTAATTTAGATTTGTTAACTGAGAAAATCGTACACTAGCTGTCAGAGCGTTTTAAGATTAGAGAGAAGGTTTAAAAAGATACAGTATTTAAAAATAATTTAGGATCTATTTTGAGAGGTTGGACTAGATATCCCAGTAGGCGGCGCGCTAGTTTCATAATCACTTCCCGTAGCTGTGTGATCGGAAGGCCTTGAGTTCGACCTGAGGCAACTGATTTTTAATTTAATTATCAGTTTTGTAAGATTGTAAAAATATTTTTAATTTTCGGTCTGAACTATCTCTGGCGACAGTTCATAATCATTATGTATAGCTTCATTAAAACTTTATTTTAGCCTTAGTTATTTATTTATCGCAACGTCAGTTGTACTTCCCGGCCTTCAAACTTTGGTTATATTTTGATACGGACTAAATCAGATACGGACTAAAAACGAAAAAACATATCTAAATTCATTAGTGCGTATTCATTAGTCTATATATAGTAAGATCTGTCACTATTAGAAATTCTGAAATGTTAGGGAAAGAGAAGAAGCTTATCTGGCGTAAAAATTGGTAAAAGCTATTCCTCGAAACTTCTTTCTCTTATTCGTACGGGAAAATGAAATTAATAAAGAAGGAAAAAAAATGTTATTTTATTAGTTCCGGTGATACAGAGAGAAACAAGTTTTTTTTTAATAAAAATTTAGAATGTTCTAAAAAAAGGAAAAATTTTAAAAAATAATTAAAAAAACTTTGGTCTTTCCTCTTAATAATAACATAAACATTTAGACGATAAAATTTTATTTTCAGCAAGGTTGGCGTCTTTTTCATCAAGCTTGGCGTCTTTTTCATCAAGCTATGCTCTTTTTTTAGCGATTTCGTGGAGGTACCTACGTAAATTCTATGCTAAGAGTTTCGTGTCTAACCCTTCTCGCTTATGGAACTCTATCACGGCTCCTTGCTTTCCGGTCAGCTTTGATCTTTAGAAATTGAATGCAATGTCAGTCGTTTTGTTTTATCTTCTTCCGATTCATTTATTGTTTTCGTTCATTAATAATGTTTTTCTTTTTCTCATATTCTTTCATACTGAGGAGGAAAAAAATCCATGCCTCGGGTGAGGATCGAACTCACGGCCTTCAGATTGCTCTGATACTTGATTATGAGACTGACGCGCTGCCTACTGCGCTACCGAGACACCTGCTAGCGACTTTATCGTAAATTCATAAATACTATCAATTCTCTCTGAAATCTCGTTTTCTTAACAATTACCGTAATTACTCGCGTATCATGCGATATTTGAAAATCTAATTTTCAAGCTAATTTGATTACAGTAAATGGGTATATAGTTTGGTCAACGACGTAGCCAGGGCCAGTAGTACATACGCTAATTTTAAATCACGTGTATGATGTGACCCTCTCAAAATTAGCTTCAAAAGTCGCATGATACGCGAGAGTATACGGTAATTTCTTTCCAGTTTTCTGTATAGCTCTTTTTTTTTTTTTTTTTTTTACAATGGGCCTGAATTTTGTTTCCTTCGTCCCTGGCGATGACAACGTCTTCGTTAATCACCATACTGAACTCGTTAAGGAAGAGGCACTGTGGAGTAATAATGGATAGCGGCTCGGATTGAGGAATCCGGGAATAATTATGGCTTTCTTTTTTTCTTTTATTTTTCGATTTTTTTCTTTTTTTGTCGATTTTGTTTCTTTTTCAATTTTTTTTCTTTTTCGATTTTTTTTTTCTTTTTCGATTTTTTTTCTTTTTCGATTTTTTTTTCTTTTTCGATTTTTTTTTTTTTCGATTTTTTTTTTTTTTCGATTTTTTTTTTTTTCGATTTTTTTTTTTTCGATTTTTTTTTTTTTTTTTTTTTTTCTTTTTCGAGTTTTTTCTTTTTCGATTTTTTTTCCTTTTTTCCTTTTTTTCTTTTTTCTTTTTTTTCTTTTTCGATTTTTTTTTCTTTTTCGATTTTTTTTTCTTTTTTCGATTTTTTTTTTTTTTCCGATTTTTTTTTCTTTTCCGATTTTTTCTTTTTTGTTTTTTTCTTTTTCGATTTTTTTTCTTTTTTTTCGATTTTTTTTTTTTTTCGATTTTTTTTCTTTTTCGATTCTTTTTCTTTTTTGATTTTTTTCTTTATCGATTTTTTTTTCTTTTTCGATTTTTTTCTTTTTCTTTTTTGGTTTTTTTTTTTCTTTTTGGATTTTTTTTTCTTTTTTGATTTTTTTCTTTTTCGATTTTTTTTTTCTTTCTCGATTTTTTTTTTTCGATTTTTTTTCTTTTTTGTTTTTTTTTTCTTCACAAATAAAGAGTATTGAGTTTGTGGCCCACACTTATAGGTAATTATTAAGAACTTGATTGACTAACAAAACCCCAACTAAAGTAGCAACTAATTTGAAGCAATTTCTTTTTGTATGTGTCGTATCTCTTCAGGACGTAGGCGATGATGGCCCTCCACATCTTCCTGTCCCTTGTAGCTCTTAATACGTTTTGTCTTTTTGTTATATCCCCAAGCCTCTTCTAACATCCATTTACTCAAGCCCATCAAATTTGTTACGCACTGATTTCCTCTGTCCCTCTTTCCCTCAATCTCTCCTATGAGTATCTGATTTTCCAAGCCCACCTTCCTCATTTACGTACACCAGAAATTTCAACTGCCTCTTCTTGATGTTAAATATGTTTCCTTTTTGTTTTCATTTTATCTAAAAGTTCGTTTATCACATGTTCGACCCATGGTATCCTCAGCATATTTTCTGTAGAACCACAGTTCTGTTGCTTCAAATCTCTTCTTCAACTTTGAGAAGATTGTCCAGCATTTACACTAACAATTGTTTCAAATCTATAATAATAATTTTCAAATCTATAATAATAATAATAATAATTTGATTCTCGATGTCATATTTGCTTCACGCCATTCACAGAGCCAACTTGATATATCTTGTTTATGAACTGAATGCAGTCAAATATAAAGTAACCGCCATTGTCGAAGTAAAACTTCCGCCATTTTTTTTTTATTCAAGTCCGTTACAAAATGGCCAGTGATTAGAGTCCGGTTTTATCAAGTCAATTACTAAGTCTTCACCTAAGAAGGTTGGTTCATAATCTTTCTCGACAGAATCTGTCTTGCATTTTTATAAGTCTGACATTCCATCTGTGAATTGGGCATTGTTGCTACTTCAACGTGGTGTAAATGTTAGCAAGCTTCTCTTGCCATGTCAATTAGTAATGAGTTCGATCCTCACTAGATGCTCCATGCTTTCGGCCTTCAGCTTAGTAAATCATTATTGCTGCTAATGGTAGTGAGTTCGATTCTCGGTGGGTACTTCCTTAGTTGTGGCTTTTCTTTGAGTTTTCTTCATAAATATTGCAGTTTTAAACAATATATATATATATATATATATATATGGCCTTCTTCAGGTGGTTGGAATGTCGAACAGAACCTTTTATTTCGGTCGCTGGGGTAACATCCATTAGACATGGCTCTTGGAACTAGAATAGTCTACCCCAGCGAGCGAAATAAAGGGTTCAGTTCGACATTCCAACCACGTGAAGAAGGCCGGAGCCTAACAGCCGAAACGTTGTGATAAATATGGCAACAAAGATGAGGATGATAGTCCGAGCAATGTAAATAGTGAAGTTAATTTATGATAACTAAACAGAGAAAACATATCCAACTTAATCAGTTTAGAATAACAGTATTACTTCTCGAAAATTCGAACAAAATGAAAAAAAAAAAAAAAAAAAAAAACATTTCTAGCGATAAGAATGCAGAAAAAAGTTTTTTCTCCGATATACTTTATGTAACTCGTAAATTTCCCAACCCCACGAACCTATGTGATTTGATTTAGAGGATATAATTTGGGTAAAATAGACAGTAAACCTACACGGTTAAATTCCATGTTCCCCAGCTGTTAACTCAAATTCACCAAAACGCCAAGTAAATGTCTGAGGAATTGTGAAGTGAGTCATCTTGAAAGCTGAAAGAGATACGAGCCAGAATTTAGAGTCGGCAATGTTTCGTCTAAAAGAAAATTCTAGGTTGCTAGCTTACCGACCTTGGCAAAAATTATAGGCGGTCTCTTTTCCCTTTGACCAAAAAAGCAAGGACGTTCAATACAATTTTCAGTTAATGTTTTCTAAAGTACTTATATGCAGCATGTTTTACGGAAAAAAAACCCTCAAAAAACAACACTTCTTTTACGCCAAGAAAAACATGTAAGACTTTTTCATTTCGAATCTAGCAGTCTGCTTATATCTTCATTAACCAATAATTTGGACGCATTCAGCATTAATACAGGGTGACCCCCCAAAAACGGGAATTTTTGAAGTGCGTATTGCCAGACATGAGCAAGTGACAACACTACGAGACAGTGACCTTGAGCATGTAAACATTTTGCCATTTAGAATTCAAGATGAAATTCACAGCTGAGATGTTGCATCAGTCAATGAGGAATCTCAACAGCAGATTTCAAGAATGCATTCGTACAGGAGGACGCCATCTACAGGACGTAATTTTAAAAAAATGAAAATTCCGTCATTGTTTCTTAAATGGCATGTTTTAAGGTTTCAATTATGTTATAGTGGAACACACCTATTCTATAGTTAATAGACTCTCCCACCTATAATAAGTAGGAGTAGTAAGAGTAACGAGTCAGTCGCTCAGTGAGTTGGTCAGTCAGTCGGTGTCGGACGACCGTTAGTCGGATACTAAAAGTATCAGCGACGACAACGAGATTACTGCGTCATACCTATTATATGAAGTTCCTAACGTTTTGTACGTCGAACCTGTTTTAGGACCGACTTAGTACAAATACAAGCTTCCACTGTGAAATCATAACAAATCTGGCGACGAGAATGAGAAAAGGCAGATACAACTGGATTTCATGACTGACTGATCAACTCACTGAGCGACTTCACTCGTTACTCTTACTACTCCTACTTATTATAGGTGGGAGAGTCTATTAACTATAGAATAGGTGTGTTCCACTATAACAAATTAGTATGAATAAAATATTTTTCTTCCATCACTCTTGGTTTTATTGGATTGTTAAAAAGTTCCCGTTTTTTGGGGTCACCCTGTACAAACAAAAAATATTAGGTTGGTTCTGTAAATAGACTAAAAAACCTAAATGGTGTCGAGTATCAATGTGTATATGCGGTCAGATTGATTATAAATTCAATCACGGTTTAATTATCAACGTTTCCGTTGCTGAGCTGCTTGTTGACGGGAACGTCAGTTCAACTAGAGTTCGAATAAATTAAAATAAACACGGATTTTAATATCTAAATTTACCTGCGCCATCGGGACGATACGAATAGACGTCATCACTTTTTGTTAAACATTTTATTCCTGATCTGAAATCGGTTTGAAAAACTGGGCTCGTGAGTGAAATCGGCCTTGGGCTTATAGTCAGAAAAGACGACTATTAAAACCATATGGGACCTTTTCTGATTGCTCAGAAACCATATGGGCCTTTTCAGATTGGTCAGAAATCATATGGGCCTTTTCTGATTGGTCAGAAAGGGTGTTTTATGATTGCGGTTTTGAATTCTGTATTACGGAAGTTGATGCGCGGAACCGGGCGAAAGCAACGTCAGTTTTTATTTTATTTTATTTTATATGAGATGTGGATTCCATTTGAGTTAAAGAATTTCCGCGTCCTGGGTAAGACGATAAACTACATCCGCGTCCTGGGTAAGACGATAAACAACATCCAACAACAAGGCCTCTGATCAGGAGGTTTTAAGGAGCATGGAACCACCTCTTAATTATTGGTGTTCCCAGCTTCACCCTGGGAACACCAACAATTTAAGGTAGCACCTGTAAAACAATAAAGGTAGCACCTGTTAGGGTCCCAGCTATGGGCAAATATTTAACCCCCAAACTAGTCAAAACACTATGAAATAAATTTTTGAAGAAAAAAATAATAATATAACATTATTACTAGCAATTATTAAAATAATAATATTACATTATTACCAGCAATGAATTTTTGAAGGAAAAAATATTACCAGCAATAGATTTTTGAAGAAAATAATCTTGTCGGCTTTAAATAATCTTGTCGCCGTAAAACTTTAAATAAAAATCATTTTTGGTTGATAATCTTGTCGGCTTTAAATAAAACAAAAAAAACCAACAATGAATTTTTTTTGAAAGTAAAAAATATTACCAGCAACACATTTTTGAAGAAAATAATCTTGTCGGCTTTAAATAACTCATTGTGGTTGATACGCCGTAAAACAAAACAAACCAACAATGAATTTTTGAAAGTAAAAAATATTACCAGCAATACATTTTTGAAGAAAATAATCTTGTCGGCTTTAAATAACTCATTGTGGTTGATACGCCGTAAAACAAAACAAACCAACAATGAATTTTTGAAGGAAAAAATATTAACAGCAATACATTTTGAAGAAAATAATCTTGTCGGCTTTAAATAACTCATTGTGGTTGATACGTAAAACAAAACAAACCAACAAAATTTTTTTGAAGGAAAAATATTAACAAACCAACAATGTCGGCTTTAAATAACTCATTGTGGTTGATACGCCGTAAAACAAAACAAACCAACAATGAATTTTTGAAGGAAAAAATATTAACAGCAATACATTTTTGAAAGTAAAAAATATTACCAGCAATACATTTTTGAAGAAAATAATCTTGTCGGCTTTAAATAACTCATTGTGGTTGATACGCCGTAAAACAAAACAAACCAACAATGAATTTTTTTTTTTTGAAAGTAAAAAGGATTACCAGCAATACATTTTTGAAGAAAATAATGTCGGCTTTAAATAACTCATTGTGAAGAAACAAAACAAACCAACAATGAATTTTGAAAAAAATAACATTTTTAAAAAATATTACCAACAATACATTTTTGAAAAATAATCTTGAAAAACTCATTGTGGTTGATACGCCGTAAACAAAACAAACCAACAATGAATTTTTTGAAGGAAAATATTAACAGTCCAGCAATACATTTTGAAGAAAATAATCTTGTCGGTTTAAATAACTCATTGTGGTTGATTCAAAACAAACCAACAATGAATTTTTGAAGGAAAAAATATTAACAGCAATACATTTTTGAAAGTAAAAAATATTACTAGCAATAAAAAAATTGCAGAAATTTAATGTTTTATATTTTTTGACATTTTTTCCAATAGAAAATGTTATTCGAACTGAACCAAAGTGTTATGATGAACCTAACGCGTTGCAGTGACAACAGCAGAAACAGCGACGCCATGGGTAATATCTTAATTGCTGGCAGAAGCGCTCAGTGTAGAATAACAGAGGAGGCGGAAAAGCGAGGGCCACAATTACTGTGTTAAAAAAAAAAAAAAAAAAAAAAAGTATTAAATCGTCGAGTCGAGAAAACGAAGTTACTTGGAAATAAGTGCTAATAATTTCGTTGATGTCTAATTCACAACCAGCAATATTTTGTCTGAACAAAAACGGTATTATTCTATGTAATGAAGACAACATTGAAAGAATAAAGTCTCGGCTGGGAATCGAACAATGAGGTTTGGCAACATGTCAGATTATGAGATAAACACGTCGCATGCAGTGCAATCCAGGCAATAAACTACACATTAATTGTAATATTGTAAATACAATGAATTCTTTCGGAATAATACTTTGCTGAAGTAAAGTTTAATTAATTTTCAATACTGATTTTTTTTTTGAAATTCACACATTACAGAAAAACATGGAGTATCACTTTCCCTTAATCTATGGCGATATCGTTATCATCGCTAATCGCCATTTTGAATTCGATAAATATTCAAAATGGAAAGTAAGGACGTAAAATATAAGGGGAAAAATTTCAGCGATTGTGAAAAAAAGAAAAAATATGCCTCAGGTGAGGATCGAACTCACGACCTTCAGATTCCTCCAAACGCTGATTATGAGACTGACGCGCCGCCTACTGCGCTACCGAGACAACTAGTCGCGGTTAAATCGTAACATTTTAAATACAATCAGTTCTCTCTGAATAATTGTTTCCTTCAAGAAACCTTTTACTAATTTTCTGTACTGTTTTCTTTCCACATTCTTAAGTAATCTGCACTAATCGCCATGTTGGTGTCGGTGTATATTCAACAGAGAAAAAAATAAGAAGATGCGTCTGTATTTCCGAGATGAGGTATTGTAATTATTTATATAGAAATGGACAACACGTCTGTGTTATGATGTCCATGTGAAAAGCTTAACTAATCTGAAGATCGTGAGTTCAATTCTCACCTGAGGCATTACGTTATGTCCAATTTTGACCTCATTGAATATAAAATATACGGTATTTTATCCAGTTACACTTTTATTGTGAGTCTCAGTTGGCGTAACGTATACTGGGTGTAACAGCGAAATTGTCCAAATCGTATGACAGCATAAATATCCATCCCACAAAATGTTCAATATCTAAAACAGAAAAACACGGTCATCTTTGGTGATATCTTTATCATCGCTAATCGGCAAATTGAATTAGTTAAATATTCAAAATGGAAAACAAGGACATAAAATAAGAAAAAGTATGCCCCGGGTGAGGATCGAACTCACGGCCTTCAGATTCCTCCAGACAATGATTATGAGACTGACGCGCTGCCTACTGCGCTACCGAGACAACTGTTGCAGCGGTAATCGTAACTATTTAAATAAAATCAGTTCTCTCTGAATAATTGTTTCCTTCAAGCAACCTTTTACTAATTTTCTGTATTGTTGCCTGTATTACTTTCTTTCCACATTCCTAAGCTATCTGCAGTAATCGCCATGTTGGCTTCGTTAAATATTCAACAGAGAAAAGTAAGAAGATGTCTTATTTGTTTCTGATTGCATCACAAATGAAACTATTTCTGCTTCCAATAAAACGCTTATATTTGTTGACCAATTCCGCTTTACTGCAGCATTTCGTTGTTAATATAAAGCATTCTCCGCGCCGCTTATAAAATCTATATGGAATATTGCAGCCATGAAATGTTTTGTTCGCGAATCCTTGTAACCAGAAGATAGTCACGATGGAGTAATGGATAGCGGCTCGGAGTCAGGAATCGGGTAGCCGATTTCGAATTCCAGTCGGACCATTACATTCACTTAAGTGTTTATAACCTTGGGAAAGTTATGATCCTCTTCTTCTCCCTCCAGTTACAGTTAAATAGAAAGCTTTCAAAATTGTGTGTAGCCCTGGCGTAGCACATATTTTTACAGCTAAAGAAAGAATCGTTCTCATTGGTTCAATGATTCCAACTTCGGTCGAATGAGATGTGATGTAGTCTAAATTAACGGGTGGGAAGAAATTTTCTGAATATTTAATAAAATGGGTGGTTGTAAAAATTTTTGTCCCTGATGACCTTTTCTCCTCACCCCATTCCCAAAATATATATAATAAAATTCTAGACTCACATCCGAAAAGGAGAAGGAAAGGATTTATGATTTTCCAAAGGGCATTAGTGTGATAGCGAATGCAACAGATCAAAGTCGGATTTTGAACTTGATAAGACAATTCCGATTTTCTCGACCATAATCGTGTCTTGTTATGATTACTTTTCTTTTTGAATGTTAAACAAATCCAACATGGCGATTAGCGAAGATAACTTCATCGCCAGGAATGAAGTAAAAAAGTGAATCCATGTTTTTTTTCTTCAGTTTAGGCACACGAAAGAAAACCAGCGCTGAAAATTGAAAAGAGGCGAAGTAGATAATGATTTTTTAGACAGAATTAAATCCATGACCTATTGGCTGTCACGCTAGCAAAATGGGCAACGCGTCAATCTTCTAATGTCCCTGTGAAAAGGACATCTAATCTGAAAGTCGTGAGTTCGATCCTTACCCGAGGCATTACTTTATTTTTAATTTTGTCCTCATTCAGTAGAATCATATGGTATTTTGTCCAGTTAGATTGATTGTTATTGCTTCAGATTGGGGAAAGATAGCCGAGTTCGAATTCCTCTCCATTCTCACTCTAGCTATGAATCCTTTTCTTCTCCACCCAGCTAAAATAACAGTACAGATCAGGTTCTATAACCTTTGATTGTAACTGGTCTACCACAAAAAGAAATGACAAATTGCTGTGGGAAAAAATCTGCCTCGTCAGTCATGTATCAAAAGATACATGATCGTCTAAGCGTGTATCACACATGGCCCATAACGTAAGTATAATATACCGGTTGTAATAGCAAAATTGTTCAGATTGTATAACAGCAGAATTGTCCATCCCACAAAATGTTTAATATCTACCCACACCCGCCACCATGAAGGTACACTTAAATTTTCAAAATGGAAAAATATAAAATATAAATGTCAAAAAAAAAAAAAAAAATGAAAAATACGTGCCCCGGGTGAGGATCGAACTCACGACCTTCAGATTCCCCCGAACTATGATTATGAGACTGACGCGCTGCCTACTGCGCTACCGAGACAACTGGCGTTGTGAAATCGTAACCATTTAAATAGAATCAGTTCTCTCTGAATAATTATTTCCTTCAAGAAACCTTTTACTAATTATCTGTACTGTTTTCTTTCCACATTCTTAAGTAATCTGCACTAATCGCCATGTTGGCTTCGGTGTATATTCAACAAAGAAAAATAAGAAGATACGTCTGTATTTCCGAGATGAGGTAGTGTAATTATTTATATAGAAAAAGGACATGGACCATTTGCCTTTATGATGTCCCTTAGATCCAAAGATTTAACTCAAAGCGAAGATTCAATAGTTGAATCCTCCACTGAGGCATTACTTTATGTCCAACAAAACCTCATTGAATATAAAAAATATACGGTATTTTATCCGGAAAAGACTTTTATTGTGAGTCTCAGTTGGTGTAACGGATACGAAATGTAACAGCGAAATTGTCGAAAATCAGTATGACACCATAAATATCCATCCCACAAAATGTTCAATATCTAAAACAGAAAAACGGAGGTACATTTTCCATTCATCTTTGGTGATATCTTTATCATGGCTAATCGGCAAATTGAATTAGTTAAATATTCAAAATGGAAAGGAAGGACATAAAATAAGAAAAAATATGCCTCGGGTGAGGATCGAACTCACGGCCTTCAGATTCCTCCGAACAATGATTATGAGACTGACGCGCTGCCTACTGCGCTACCGAGACAACTAGTGATAAGCTAATCGTAACCATTTAAATACAATTAGTTCTCTTTGAATAATTATTTTTTCAAGCAACCTTTTACTAATTTTCTTTACTGCTTTCTTTCCACATTCCTAAGTTATCTGCACTGATCGCCGTGTTGGCTTAGTTGTATATTCAACAGAGAAAAGTAAGAAGATTTGTTTATATTTTTTACCATGAGGTATTGCATTTTTTTTTTGGCTATTGCTATAAAGTGTTTTTACATAGGCCAATGGATAAATGTGTTGGTTGTCTCCAGTGACTTTTAACCCAAAGAGTTACGAGTTTACTACTTGGCTACTACAGTAGTGGACAAAAAATTGGAGATTTGTGTTAAATGGCGATAACTGAGACATTCAGAACAAGCATGGCTCGCGGAACTAGAAAAATCTACCTCGGTAGATGAAATGAAAGAGTTTAATTTGAAAGAAGGCCGGACTGCGCAACGTTTGTCTCATAATCTGTAGAGGTAACTTAAAGTTCATCTGTCTTCACTCTTCGGTAATGTTTATTGTTTTAAAAATGGATGATTAAAATTTGAATAAAACTTAAACTTCAATACCTGGTTTGCTAAAGTTAAACAAAAAATTCTTGAGAATTTACAACAAAAATTTTAAACACTATTAGATTTTTTTTTATTTGCAAGAATAATTTTATATTTACAACATTGTAAAAAAACTAATGCAATTAAAACTAAAGCAAAGCAATATTTATCATTTATCAATTTACAAAGAAATAAATATGAAAACAATTTTTTATTCATAAATTTATAAACATTTCGTAAATTATTAAAATATGTGATCCAACTATAAGTGAGTCTTTAAATCAATTTACCATTTACAATCTGAACTTCGAATTACGAACCGTTATTTACCTAATCCTTTTCAATCAAGAATGTTTTTTCGAAAGTCGCCCTGAGTTACATTGTCTTGGGAGTTAGAACCAGGTTTCATACATGTTTAAAGGCATCTTACGAAAAGTTTTCCATCTGATTTCCTAATAGTGAAACAGTTTTGTTTTGGAGGAATTTGAATTAACAACTGATTTTTTCTAACTGAATAATAAAAAGAATGTAGATCATTAAACGAATTAAAAATTCAACTGCCAATTTGTGCATATCGAACTGATAAAACTTACTATTAAGACAGGAGGAAATGAGTGTGTCATCAGTATAGATACCAAATTTAAGACACACATACAGTTGTAAAAAAGATAGTAAGGATTAAACATAATTATAGGAGAGATTCTGTTTACGGGACAAGCTTGTAACTATTGCGCTATGGATAATGAAAAAAACAAAATGAGGTCAAACAACTTCAAACAGTTTAATGAGCGAAAGAAAAAATGAAATAAAATTAAAGTCGTTTAAAAAATTTGGAGGCAGGCAAATTTGTAGCGATATTATTATTAATAAATAGAAACGAAAATATAGAATAATAATAATAATAATAATAATGAATATCATAAATAAAATAAAATAAAACAAATAACGTTAAATTAAAACTTTGTTTAAAATAAATAAAATGAAACCAAAATAATAAAAGTTCTCTCAGAATAGAACAGAAATTTTTCCCGCCTGAAAACGGTCTTCGCGCCTAAAAACGCCGAATTCATTCTCTTCGCTACCGACCAACCGGCAGCGTGAAAACGCTCATTTTAAATACTCTCTTTCTCTCTGAATGTTTAATTCCTCTAAAGAAAGACTAAAACTCTATACTGTTTTCACTTCATCATTGGCGATATCGTTATCACCACTAATCGCCATATTGGATTCGTTAAATATTCAAAATGGAAAGGAAAGGACGTAAAATATAAGAAGAAAAATTATTTATATAGAAATGGAAAAAATCTGTGTTATAGTCTATGTGAAAAAAAATGCCCTGGGTGATCGGAACGATTCTCACCTGAGGCATTAGATTCCTCCAAACGATCATTGAATATAAAATATACCGTGAGTTTAACCTTACCTTTTAGGCAGTCTCAGTTGGCGTAATCATTTGCATTAAAAAAATTGTCCAAATCAACAATTACGAAGATTGATCCCCATTATTTTTTATCTAAAACAGCTTATCATCCCATTTTGTGTTATTTTAAAGGCAATCGGCAAATTCCATCAGTTAAAAAAAATAGAAAGCAAAGAAAAAAAAAATTGCCTGCCCCGGGTGAGGATCGAACTCACGGCCTTCAGATTCATTGATTATGAGACTGACGCGCTGCCTACTGCGCTACCGAGACAACTAGAGATGAACTAATCGTAACCATTTAAATACAATTAGTTCTCTTTTAATAATTATTTTCTTTAAGCAACCTTTTACTAATTTTCTTTACTGCTTTCTTTACACATTCCTAAGTCATTTGCAGTACTCGCCATGTTGGCTTCGTTGAATATTCAACAGATAAAAGTAAGAAGATGTCCTTTTTTTTTTCTGATTGCATCACAAATTTAACTATTTCTTTCAATAAAACGTAAGTATTTGCATCAATTCCGGATAAAAGCATTTCGTTGGTTAATGTAAAGCTTCTCCCAAAGTGTTATAAATCTATATGAATATTGCAGCCATGAAATGTTTTGTTCGGACAATAACCAGAAGATGAGTCACGATGGAGATAATGGATACATTCGGAGTCAAATCATGTAGCCGATTTCGAATTCCAACAATCTACATTCAGTGGACGTTTATAACCTTGGGAAAGTTATGATCCTCTTCTTCTCCCTCCAGTTATGGTTAAATAAAAGATTAGGACAAAGAGTCCGAACAATGGCGTAGCACATATTTTTTGCTGAAGAAAGAATCGTTCTCATTAATTCAATGATTCCACCCGTAGCTCGGGGAATGAGATGTGATGTAGTTGTAAATTAACTTCAAAGTTATTTTCTGAATATTTTATATTAAATGTGACTTGTAAAAATTTTAATTACGAACCGTTATCTGTTACCCAATTCCCAAATATATATAATAAAATTCTGGTTTTCCGAAATCAAGGAAAAGTTGCTCGGTTTTAACCAGGGTCGATTGCTTAACAATGCTTAACTAAGTCATTTTGATCGTACGAGAACCAGATTTTCTCGACCATAATCGTGTCTTTGTTAGATTACTTTTCTTTTGAATGTTAACATGCAACATGGTATGTTTCTTTTTATTATTCAAAATGCTTTAAGATATAAAAAGTGAAATGTTTTTTCTTCTTTAAATTCCACTGTCCCAGCTGAGAATTGAAAAGATTTGAGAAAATGAATTTTAACAGAAAAAACTGTCCTATTGGCTGTCAATTATCAAAATGGGCAACGCGTCAAAAAAAAAAAAACCGTGAAAATTAAATCTAATCTGACCCTCAGTCAACTTCGATTTCCTTTACCCGAATTGTAACTATTTTTAATTTTGTCCTCCTTGAGTAGAATCATATGGTTTTTTATTGCAGTTAAATGGCAATAAAAAAAGAACAAACGGCACTACCTTCTGCACTAACGAAACAATCGAAATAACATTCATAATGTTTTAAACCTTTGAAAGTTTTGGTCTTCCGACAAAAAAAAATGATTTAATTGATTGCGAAAAAATCTGATTTAATCATATAATTAAATGATACATGATCGTCTATCATCTCACATTTTCCAAACGTTTAATATACCGAGGCCATAGCCCAAAAATACGATTGTTTAAATCAGGCCGTGTCCATCCCACAAATTTTAATATTCGGGACCGGCTCCACCATGAAATCCTGAAATTTTGGAAATGGAAAAATTTAAAATATGTGATTGTTTTAAAAAAAAAAAAATGTGATTTTTTGGTGAGGATCGAACTCACGACCTTTTTTTTCCCCGAACTATGATTTTATAACTTGAAATAAATTTGACAACTGGCCTTGTGAAATCGTAACCATTTAAATAGAATCACCTCTCTCTAAAAAAATTGTTTGTTCAAAGTAACCTTTTACTAATTATCTGTACTGTTTTCTTTCAAATTCTTAAGTACTGGCACTAATCGCCATTTGGTTGACATTTTCAAAAAGAAAAATTAGATATTTCTGCAATTCTTAAATGCAGGATCAATGTAATTATTTCTTCTGTAAAAGTATTATTTGTCTTATCGTGTCCCCTGCTCCTTAACTAATCTGAAGATCGTGAGTTCGATCCTCCAATGAGGCATTGCCCTTATTCAATTTTGACCTCATTGAATATAAAATATACGGTATTTTACGACTTTTCAAACTATTAGAACATCTAATTTGGCGTAAGGAAATGTAAAATTCGAAATTATCCAAAATCTTGACAGCATAAATATCCATCCCAAAAATAAAATTTTATTTGTCAGAAAAACACGGCTTTTTTTCCCTTCATCTTTGGTGATATCTTTAAATGGCTAATCGGCAAATTGAATTAAAATAAATATTCAAAATAAACGGAAGGACATCAAATAAGAAAAAAATTCCATCGGGTGAGGATCGAACTCTCATCGCAGTTTCCTCCGAACAATGATTATGCAGACTGACGTCTCTAATCACTACAAGAAGACAATCTAAGTCGTAAGTTAATCCTAACCATTTAAATGTCAATTTTTTCTCTTTTAATAAAATGTTTTTAACAACCTTTTTTAATTTTCTTTACTTGTTTTTTTTACACTTTCCTACCTTTCTGCAGGTTTGTTTTTATAAAGCTTAAATGTATATTTTACAGAGAAAATTTTGGAATAATTTTTTATATTTCTGAGATGAGGTATTATTTTAATTATTTAAATTATTTACGCATGTTCCAATGGATAAATGTACATGGTTGTGGCTCCAAAGACTTTTTAAGGTCCAAAGAGTTACGAGTTTACTACTTGGCTACTACAGTAGTGGACAAAAAATTGGACATTTGACTTAAATGGCGATAACTTAGACATTCAGAACAAGCATGACACATGTTACTAAAATCTACCTCGTGTAGATGAAATGAAAAGAGTTTAATTTGAAATACCATTCATCTGCGCAACGTTTGTCTCATAATCTGTACCGGTAACGTTGTTCATCTGGCTTTAAAGATCGGGGCAATGTTTATTGTTTAAAAATGGATGATTAAAATTTGAATAAAACTTTTACTTATTAACCCATAGTTAAACATTTTTTGTTCTTGATTTGTTTATTCAACAAAATTTTGCGTAAATTGAATTTTTTTATTTGCAAGAATAATTTTATATTTACAACATTGTAAAAAAAACTTATCCAATTAAAACTAAAATAATTCAATATTTATCATTTGATTTTCCCAATCAATAAATCATCAATTTTTATTCATAAATTTATAAACATTTCTTAAATTATTAAAATACGAGAACCAACTTTAAGTGACGTTTATCATTTACCATTTCAAGAAAGTTCGAATCAAAAAAGGATTTACAAATTTTTCAGATTTTAATTAGGTTTTGACGCGCACAATGTTTTCTCTTGGGAGTTAGAACCATCCATATTGTTTAAAGGCAGAAAGCGTTCCATCTGAATATGAATAACTTCGCGAACAGTTTTTGTTTTCCTTAAAAAATTAAAAAGTCATTTTTGTTTAAATACAGTATTTAAATTGATATTTATTAAATTAATTATTTAAATAGTATTTAAATCCTACTGAAAAACTTACTAATAAGACAGGAGGAAATCACTGGAACATTGTATAGATACCATTCTTTAGATCATTATTTGAATATAAAATATAATAATGTATAAAGAATCAACAGGATGATTCTGTTTAAACAAACTGTAACTCCGTTTGCTTCGGATAATGCAAAAAACAAAATGAGGTCAAACAAGGTCAAGCAGTTTAATCCTCAAAGGAAAAATTGAAATAAAATTTTTTCGTTTAAAAAATTTGAAATGTCAAAATTTGTAGAGACTTGACATAAATAGAAACGAAAATAGCGAATAAGTAAAAAAAATAATAAAATAAACTCATAATGGTTCAAATAAAATGAAAAAAAACAAATAACTTTAAAACTTTTTTAAAATAAATAAAATATAGAGTGCAAAAGAATAAACAGGACTCTCAGAATAATCGAATTTTCACCACCAGACTTTTTCTTGGTTAAAACAGGGCTTGTTTCTCTTCAAACCGAAACCGTTGGTGAGTGAAAGACGGCAATCTACTCTCTTTGAAAAATGTTTAGATATCTCAAATAGTTTGTTGAAGTGTCGGAGATTTGATTCATCAGTGGTACTGAACATTAAGTGTGTCGTGCATAAGAAATAAATAAAATATTTATATTGTCAAAATAATGGAAAAACAATTATAAAAATTATAAGAATCAAAAATTCACTCATTAGTGTGACCAATGGAATCAAAGAAAAAAAATCTGCCTCCACGCACGCGAGCACGTGACGTTCTCACTAACGGACAAGCAGTTCATCTGAAGGCCGTTAACACAACCTCACCAAAATTTTCATTTCTTTTTAATCATTGCACTAAAAAAACTTTCAAAATTAAGAAAATTGATTGATTATTTTTTTTTTACATTTTATCATCCCAAATACTTAAAGCTCGGAAAAAAATTCCATCAGTGTAATCATTGTCAAAAAAAAGACAAAAATGTGTTCTCCGATAGTCAACTTTAACGGCCTTCAGTTCGTGTTTACCTGATAATTACGCGCTTTATTTTTGCATGCCTTAAAAACTTCTTATCAAGATGCTAACATTTTTTTTTAGACGCTTCTCTTTTACGTCAACAGTTTCTTTAAGCAATTTTACTAATTTTCCTTTT
Organism: Acanthosepion pharaonis; assembly: GCA_903632075.3. Taxonomy (NCBI): domain Eukaryota; kingdom Metazoa; phylum Mollusca; class Cephalopoda; order Sepiida; family Sepiidae; genus Acanthosepion; species Acanthosepion pharaonis. The sequence goes on along the minus strand of CAHIKZ030001003.1, from coordinate 200,564 downwards.
CGATTTTCTTTTTCATTTCAATATTTGCATATACCAGATGGCTTCCCTTCAATAACCAGTAATTAAAGTTAAATGATATCTTTGAAAGATAATTAATTATTTATTCTTATTTTCTATTGCCGCCGAATTTTTTTATCACCGTGGATAAAAGCGTTGGTTGGTTTTGTTTTGTCCCAGAATTTGTTTTCAATTTGGCGCGTCACAATTATCGGACATTAATTAATTTTGACGGAAATGGAGTCTCGCTTTTTCATTCGGATTTTCTGGCTTTTTAACTAAAACAATCTTTCCAGTGGAAATAAAATAAAGGAGTTTTTAATGTCGCTCAGTCTATCTTTCGATATAGCTTTTTCGCCTAAGTCCGAACAATTTAAATTTTTTTATTTCTATAATTAATTAGTTAGCCAATTACCATAGCTAAATAGTGTCACCTTCTTTTATAATTATTTACGCGTAAATGTTATAGCGGACCCTACACAACTCTATATCATATGAAAGTGGCTGACATTCACACTATCGGTCAAGCAAACTTACACTGGACAAGTCGTCAACACGTCATGTCAACAAAAATTCAAGGTAATTGCTCCAGATGCATCTTTTCATTTTCCAACTTTTATTGACCTATTACAGGCATCTATAAAAATACCAACACCACATCACAAACATATAAATGTTTCTTTTATTGTTTCAAAATGCTTTACGAATATTTTTACTATATAAATTTTGGGGAAATAAATTTACCAGAGTTATAACCCTCCACTGTGTTAAGTGATTTGTTAATCATAATCAAATGATGTTGTTTTGATAAAAAAAGTCTTATAAAAAAACTAAACTACTTTTATGTATTTTCAAAAAAAAAAAAAAAATAAATAAAAAAAGGTATTAAAAAACGCCCCTTCACATTAAAATTAAATTTGTCGCAACCCTCAATGTCAACTTTTTTTTATTTAAAAATGTTGTTCTTTGAAGTGGCTCTTGTCGATTGTATTCCGTGAAATAGGCAATTTATCCCGAAAAGAATAATACGGCACTAACATTCTGCAAACAAAATCAATGGAATAACATTCATAATCTTTTCAATATTCGAATGTTTTTGTGGGGTCAGGAAAAACGTATTTTTAAGATTGCGTTATTTTACCCAAATAATCCTGACAAGACGGGTATGTGTCACAAGGCTTTTCCAGTTTTTTAACAAGAAACTTTTCCAGCCCATACGATTTTGAAATCAAAATATTCTGTAGATCCTAATAAAATATTCGGGACCGGCTTTGTCTGTCCCACAAACCTGAAATCTTGGACCCAAAATCGGCATTTATGCGATTGTTTTAGGCGATTTTACGTGATTTTTTGCAGACAAATTTTTTTTTTTTTGAGCCTAACAATTTTATAACTGCTCAATTCTGTTAAATTTCCGAAAGTTACCTGAAACCTCTAAAATAAAATAATTGTTTGACACAAAGCCAGGACTTTTTACCCAAAGACCTTCAAATTAAGGGGTAGGGTAGAAGCCTTATCGTTGACAGATTCTACCCTTCGGCATATTTGGGTTCATTCGTCCATGCAGCAGGACAATGACACAAAACATATTGTATATCTGTTGTTGGCTATCAAAATGATTCTGGGACTTGGGAATTCATTCTCCAACCAGTATCCTTGTTAATTATCAATAAAGGTGAATGAGCCGGTTGGACGGCCATGCAAAATACTGCATCCAACATGATTCATAATCAGGAAATTTTATGCTTTGGATCATAAACAGATCCTTTCTTTCTCCACATTTTGGCCATTTCCGACTTTTAAAATAAGATTAATAAACGATTTCATCAGTCCATAAAAAATTCTAGAAAACTTTTGTTGCACATCTCTGTTGTTTCTTGTAAATTCCAATCTAGCCTCTCGGTCTTAATGCTGATGAGCGGTTTGCATCTTGTGATTGGTCCTCTATCCTCACTCTTAAAGTGTCTTCTTCGAACGATGGATTGTCAAACTTTTTTACCCTTTAAATGTGGGAGGTTGTTTGTTTTTCACTGACATTCTGTAACCTTTTGCATTTGTTTTTAAAGCTAAAAAATATTTTTTAGGAGGTAAGATATAGTTTGAGATAGCGGCTTTTGTTGAAGAATCGGAGAGCCGGTTCAATTCCAGTCGAATCCATTTATATTATTTACGCTGTTCTGATTCAATTACATCTTCTTATCCCTCCAAGCTATGGTAAATAGCAGGACAGACTGAGTTCAATAGCTGCAGTGGTGGCAAAACTTGGTCTTGAAGAAGGAAAAACTCTGAATTCCCTGAAAACCTTCATGGGTCGTTTGGGGACCCGTGTGGACGCAATAAGGAGTTCAGTTCAATCCATTCGTCAAAAAGGCCGGATGGTCCTCAACGACCGAAACTTCACCAATATAATCAAAAAGATGATGTGCTAGTACATGCGATTGGGGACCGCTTGTTCTTATTCCAAATTCCCATTTTACTAATTAACCTATAGCTGGAAAACACCCCGGTGAATGCCGTTTCTTCAAGAACAAGAGAAGAAGTAAATGAATAGTTACATCACCGGTAAATTTGAATTTCCTAATTACGAATCGTTATCCGTTACACAGTCTTCAAATTCAAGCCTCCACATCTGGTCTTCACAGATGAACTCATATCATCTCGGGATCATAACCATTTCCTTTCTTCTTTACTCCATGGATCGTTCCATTCTAGAGATTAATCTTGGACGTCTCCCATAAAACTTACTCCCAGAAAGCTTTTTAATCTCTCATCTCTGTACTGTTTTGGGATCTTCCAATTAGCCTTCGGATTTTGACGCCATCTATGTTTTGGCATCTTGTGCATGACCTTCTATTTTCTGCCTTTGATTTTTTTTTCTGAATATGTCTAACCTTAACCCCTTAAAGTGATGGTCCTCCTAAACAAATTGAAAAAAAGCTGGTGTTTTTCTCACAGCTTTAAATTGATATTTCTTAAAATTAATTATTTAAATAGTATTTAAATATCTTTTTTAAAACCATCAAATAATGTACATTTTTTCTTCTCTTAAACTTTTAAGCAGTTGTTTCTTTAAAAAAAAATTTAATATAAAAATAGTGAATTGAATGTATTGAGTTCTCTCAGGATGGGTGTTTATCTAAAAAAAATTTTTTAAATTCTCCTTTGTTCCTGCCGCGCCAACGGCTTTCATAATAGAATCCGTGACTTCGCCATTTCAATCAGGTTTTGATTTCTTTTTTTTCTTCTCATTGGAAATCTAGTCACACTGAAACTTGGATACAAGAAGAAACAGTCTGTCCGTGGATGACAATATATATATAGGACGACCTTGTGCAAATAATGGTCACCAAAAGAATAATTCTCTTGGTTTTTACTTTTTTCGTATTTTTTTTTTCAATCAAACCGAAAACATGTTCGTACTTCAAGCCGGCATGTCCGACTTTAATTTTCTGTATGCTTTGGATCATATATCAAATCCTTTTTTCTTTATTCTGTGGTCTTCAGAGTTGTAGAGATTAATCTTGGTCTCATCCGTCCATAAAAATAAATAAAAGAACTTTTATGTCTCTCAAATCTTTTCATAAAACAATTATAAAAATCATAATCTCATTAATTCAGTTCTAAACCAATGAATGAGCAGTTTTCATCTTGTGGCATGACCTGACGTTCTCCTCGAAGTTTTTTTTCGAATAGGGATTGTGAAACCTTAACCCCTGCACAGTGATGGTCTTTCGTAATGTCACTGACTGTTGTTCTGGTGTTTTTTCTCACAGCTCACACAATGTTTTAGTCATAATCCATAACTGCAGCTTAAAAGCGTCTCCCGATCATTTTATTCACCATCAAATCATGTGACACAGATGGCCTCTTAACCTTTCAAGCAGTTGCTGCTAAAAGAAGTTCTAATATAGTGTAGTGAATTATATAAATATACATCCTTGTGCAAATTAATTAACGTTAGTACTTCGTATGTCCGCCTTTATTTTTTTAGAAGCTCTTTGATGTGGTTTGGCATGGAATCTACTAATTTGGAGCAGTCCTCATTGATTTTAGAGTCATGCTACCACACGTCTATATTGGCTGTCACGAGCTTCTCTTTCGTCGTACAGAATTTCATGTAAAGAAAATATTTTTGTTGTTCATATGCTAGAAAGCACAGACTGATGTTTACAATTTAAATGAAAAAAATAAAAAAAATTAAGAAATTAAAAACAATGCTCCGAGTGAGGATCGAACTCACCGGCTTCAGATTGCTTTTGGTTACAATTAGAAGACTTACGCGCTGCCTAGTGCTCTACCGAGACAAAAAAGCTTTCGAGCTCCCCGAAACGCTTTAAATGCATTTAGCTCTAAATAATACTTTTCTAAATTCGCCCCATTCCAATTTTCAGTTCTAAATGTATTCCACATGCCTGATAACATAACACGAGTAGAACTCAAAGAGTGAGCTGACATAATGTTTTGAAATACTGTTATTAAATCAAAATTAAATACCTTGGCTTAGAGTTGAACTCACACCCATCAGATTATAATTTCTGATAATTATAACACTGACACAATAACTCTTTAAAATTATTAACATTTTCATGATCTTTTTTGTCTGTCTGGACGTGATCTTTTTCAACTGGAGTGTCATTTTCTCAATTAAGTTACCTCGAGGTGTAATTATTGGATTTCTTTTTGACACACTTGAAACGATGAAAGACATGAGACTTTCTTCTTCAACGATAACGGTTACTTTATACTTTCTTTCATCACCAATTTGGACACATTTCGTATTAACGTCAAAAGAAACGGACAAGTTGGTTCATTACGTGCCATAAACATGGCGTCCAATATCAGAGTTGACGAAATGCTAGATCACCTGTGGTCCGAATAGACAAACATGTAATTGCTGCAACAACTCGTGTAAAAAATCCAGATAATATATAACAAAATCAAAACAGACAATAATGTCATTTAAATAAAAGTATCTTAATAAATCAAAATTGAGTTAATCAACGAACGGACATTATATTGTTATCTGCTTACGCTATGAGATTGACGGGCTCCATCGACAGATTTTTTCATGACTTTTTGTTCTGCTTCAGAGACATTTTTGAGAATGTCTTCTTTTTTCTATGTGCCGAGTCTTTTCAGAACGTGGACGATCATCATATATATATAATAATAATAATGGACTCTCCCGTCGGTTTCGACGTATGAGGATCTGCCAGCTTATTGATTCAGTTATGAAAGTTTATGCAATAATCTTAAGTGGCATTTAAGACCCGCTAGTGATTTACAAAGGAGTCCATATATGGAGCAAGTGTGAGGATTATGAGATGATATCACTGTTAGATTGGCTGACCTTTTAGATCTTGCTCTCGCTTCGTGAAGATGATTTAGACAAGCAGATTGAAAATTGCTGAGTCCACTAAAACATGTTGATCTCCATTTTACCCGCTCCAAAGCTAAGCGCTCAAGGTTATGTGGTATATATATAACTGCTGACAAGTTGCTTTTCAGCTTGTCTTTGTATCTCAGCTATGGGAATCCTACATTCCTGTAGCCCTGATGTAACTGGC
>CAHIKZ030001003.1:125000-190000 GCA_903632075.3 Acanthosepion pharaonis | reverse complement strand
CTTGACCTATTTACGTGGTAAAAGAAAAAGGAAGTGATATATAGGAATAGTGCATATATATATATATATATATATTGACCATTAATAATATTATCTCTCTGTCTGTCTCTGTCTCTCTCTCTCTCTCTCTCTCTCTCTCTATATATATATATATATATATATATATATATATAAATAAATATGTTTACTTTCCTCTGTCTCTTTTACCATCTGAATACGTCGGAAAACGCCACCGTTTCCATGCTGTGTAAAAGAAATACTTTTGCTTATCATGTGTAAGCGGCTTTATATTTTTTACGATTTAAAAAGGAAATTAATTAATCCTGCTTTGACTGAAGATCAAACCATGGTCTTCTGATGAGATGTTTTTTCTATTCTTTGTCGATGTTGCTCTTTGATGTTTGCAAGGGAAACACAAGATTGATGTTTTACATGAGAAAAGAAAGAAAAAACAAAATGCCACGGACGTGAAACGAACTCATGACCTTCAGATTACTACGTTCGATTACAAAACAGACGCGTTGCCTACTGCCCTACCGCCATAACGATCGTTGTTGCTCTTGTATTCTTTTAAATATAATTACTACTAGTTCGGTAACTGCCGTTTCGCTCACGGCAAGATGGTGAAATTGATTGTCGATTTAAAATACTGCATTTATTAGAAAACTAGCTTAAAAGCCGCCCAATTGGGTGGCTTTTAAGCTTGCTCCTGTGGAGGGTTCTTGAATGAGTCCTCCTCACAATAAGAGCAGATGTGATAAGCAACAATAAAATACAGAACAACTCAAAATTGATCGCTGCATTTAAGTATTGCATTAATATTTAAGCTTATCTTTTAAAAGTTCAACGAGAATTCTTCTGATGACACTTAGTTTAAAGACAGTTTGATGTACGTAGGTTCTCACTTTCAGTATAAACAATTATTTTTATTTCATGGATGACTTTCGCATTTAATTTCGATTATTCTTAAATTTACTTCCAAGTTATAAGAATTGTTATCGTACAAAAATTAATCGCAAAAAACCCCGTAAAAATGTAAAAATCGCCGAAAATAATTGCAGTAATGAAAACTTGGGAATCCAAAATTTCAGTTTTTCGGGTCTGGATCCGAACCGGAATGGTCTTAATTTGCTCACGGAGTCGGCCTGATTCAAAAATAATATTTGTTATATTCCGTGACAATCGGAATATATACTTGAAAAACAAGGTGGATAAGATAAGTAAAGGTTTATTGTAAAAAAACAGTACAATAAGAATAAAGGTAACAGTTATGCACAAGGTCGTCGCAAGTCAATCTACTAGTGAGTGCTACCATTGGAAGGTTGGTAGTTCTCGCGTAAGTCTGAGTCGTACTAAACAGATCCCAGCTACAAACATTTACCCCCCCCCCTTTACGGGGTAGGATGTGGCACAAGACCGAATTTAATGTAGGGCAATCAGAGCTCGTAGTCCATTTCTCTCCTTGTGGCCCATTTTTGATGTCGAAAAAGAAAGTCAGGCCCGAATAAGCATAAATAGAAAATCCATGTAACAGGAAATACATTTTACTTGTCTTATTTACATTATTCAGACTGTTATCCTTATTTTCATTGCCATATTCACAACGTTTCGGCCGTTGTACGCCCCGGCCTTCTTCGGATGATTGGAACCGAAACCTTTATTTCGTCCACCGGGGTAGATTGTTCTAGCTCCACGTGCCATGCCTCTTCCAGGTGTCTCAGTTATTTCTCTTTAACTCAACTCTCCAAGTTTTTGGTTCACCGCTGCTGTGGCCTGGTATTGAACTCACAACTCTTTGGGTCTAGTCACTGGATCTAACCAACATCTTTATCCACTGGGCCATGTGTCCTTGAGAATATGGCAATGAAGATGAGGATAACAGTTCGAATAATGTAAATAATACACATAATCATAATACCTCATTTCAGAGATATAGGCAGAAATATATTTTATTTACAAAAGTAAAATATAGTAGAAGATATAAATTATGACTTATGACTAGAATGCCTCCTGGTGTCTACGATAGACAGCGTATCAGCTTAGACCCGGTACCAGGTTGGTTCGCAGGGTGCAGCTTCTGAGAGTCAAACGCTTATGGCTTTAAAAATAACTGTATGGTCAGATCGTTATCCACGAAATAAAACCATGAGACGAGATTGTAGGAGCAGACCAATTTTATTCTGGTTATAAACCTTCTGCTGTAGACGATCGAGTCAGAGGTGAGATGTGTTGAGGTGTAAATAGTTAAACGGGCGTGTCTTCCTATTTCGAAAGCTTCTGTAAATAAATGGCGGAGCAAGGCCTAGGGAAGATAACAAAATGACAATATTTATTAAGAGCTACAAAGGACAGGAAATTGTGGAGAACCATGATCACCTACATCCTAAAGGGACGCAGAAAATGATTGTCAGTTTTGTCTTTCATTGCAACATGAAGAAACCGATTCTAAGACACGACGTCTAAACGCGTCCTTAAAAGCCTTTCCACTTATTATTTCCATTAGAAATTGTATAAGATGCATTTTTCTGATAATAATATTTGAGTAGCGATGCATATCAAAATAATAAATTTTCTTATATGTTTATCATTTTATTGAATCCGAATCCAAATTTAAATTATTAGAAAATATATTTTAGATTAAGATTTGCCATCGTATTGAACAGGGCGTCCAGGCTTATAAATATTTATTACTTTTGTAGCATTGAAGCTCAGACTAGACACCAGGTTGGTTGTCAGAGGGCAGCTTCTACCAGTCAAACGCTTGTGGCTTACCAAACTAATTCTTTGCCCAGATCGTCACCCACGAAATAAAACCATAAGACGAGAATGCAGCAGTAGGTAAATTTTATTCTGGTTGTAACCTTCTGCTGTAGACGAACGAGGCAGAGGGGACGAACAGTCTAATTTTCACGTCGTGGCAAGCAGTCCTCTTGTCCCTCTCTGACAGGTCTGTGTGCCTTTCTGGTTTTTGTTCCTGGGACCCACTGTCTTATACAGGTTATCACTGTTATTTGTCTTGTCAGCTCTATCTAAAAAAAAAAAAAAAGTAATTCATTAAGAACTCATGGTCTGGCTTCACTCAGTGATCTTTTTTGTCAGGATCGTTTGACATGGTTTTGGGAAGTCATTTACACTCAACTGACCTTCTTTTAAGCAAGATAATTGTCAAAGCGAATTTCTGTGATGCGTTGTAGGTGGGACCTTAGCAAGATAACAGCTGAGAGCTAGTATCGCTATGCTATCAGCTTGGCAAAGTAAAATTCCAGTCCTTTATCCATTTTCGTTTCTTTTTTCAATATGCACTCTCCAGGATCATTTTGTAAAAAAAAAAAAAAAAAAATTGGTCCCAGTTGAGAATCACTGTCTCGAGTTCTCTGATCCTCACATGGCCACGAACCGGAAGTTTCTAATTTGAATTTATAGTCTGAATGATTCAAACTTGATTGCTCAATAATTGCGAAGATTACCTTAACGCACTGGTTTTCAACCAGGATTCCGCGGAACCGTAGCGTTCCATCAATAAAGCCCAGGGGTTCCGCAAGAAGTTACACAAGTACTATGATTGACAGTAATTTTTAATTCTCCTGTGCAGATATGTGTGTTTAGGTACCTCCACTAAATCAATAACGAAACAGCATAGTATGAATAAAAAAAAAAAGGTCCCAAATTTAATAAAACAAACTTTTTCCATCAAAATGTTTATATTTTTATTAAGAGGAAAGATCAAAATAATTTTTAATTATTTTTAAAAAAAATTTTTAATCTCTTCGAACATTTTCGAAATTTTGTCAGAAAATTTTGTTTTGATTTGAGTTAGCGGTTGAACAAACGTTACGACTGTTTTACAAAGGAAAACGTAAAAATGATATCACCCACTTTTTTTCGGTGACAAACACATTAATTTCGAAATTCTCGCAAAAATCAAATAACTGTCAGATTTTAATGAAACTTTCAAGACTTATTCACAAATGAATGAAATTATTTTTGAAATTATTATTTTTTAAAAATCTTGGTAAAAATATATTTTTTTTATCTCTGTTACTCCCCTCCACGTAAATCCATGAAATGTTAATAAAATTGTCATTGGTAGCTAACTTTTGTTTTATTAGTTCAACGCAGGACTCATTGGGGAATATAAATCATCTATTTTTATTATTTTAATAATTGAAAGCTTTTTTTTTGCATAAGACAATTAATTTATTGCAGGGGTTCCTCGAGCCATTGGAATGTTTCCTTGTGGTTCCGCTTCAGCAAAAATGTTGAAAACCACTGCCTTAACATATAATACATCCAAATGATGAGGATGGATAAGTTAGCATCAAGCCACTTATTCACGTTTGGTGGAAAGGAAGACTGCAATCCAGAAAACCCGTTTTTGAAATCCTGGCATTATGATAAGAGTTCGAAAATGAATTACCGACACTAGTTGGAAACCTACCTGACACCTGGGAGAAATTAAGTAGTTCGTCATAACAACATAATGTCCGCCATGTTTTCTGCTTCAGGTGTGTTAAGCTAAAGTAATGATTAAATTGTTGATTACACAATTGAAAGAAGAGGGGTGAAAGAACGCAGAAATCTAACAATATTTAAAAGATTTAGATAATTTTAGTCTGTCTATCCTCGGTAGCGCAGTAGGCAGCGCGTCAGTCTCATAATCAGACAAAAGAGCAATCTGAAGGTCGTGAGTTCGATCCTCACCTGGGGCATTATTTTTTTTTTTTTTAACTTTTTGTAGAAGCCGGCTCAATTGATGAGATTTTGACGCCAGTGTCGTACTGCGCTTAAATTTAAAAGGTCTAGGCACAATAGCGAAGAGCGATATTTATTCTGCTGTGTACAGAAATGTGTCAGAGGGCCAAAATGGGGTATGGGGGGAGAACGACGGTCTTCTTCTGTCTTAACGTTAAGCTTAGCTATCCCCAAAGACTGACCCAAGCATACATCAATATTCCTTACACCAAAACAACGCATTCTTACTTACCTTTCTTACTACATTCACCATAATACCTCATTGTCTCTATGAAAGTCTAGTTAGGACTTTCATATGTACAATTCATTATCTGTGGGGGAGGAAAAGGGGAATTGAACAATAATTTAAAAACTAGACCCAATGAATATTTACAATAGCGAAGACCTTATCCAAGCAATTACCACGTAAAAGACAGAGGGTGGCAACCATACGGCGATGGGAAAGTGACTGAAACTGAGCTGCCAGATCAGGACCAATAATATTGCTGATTCTTCTTTGGATTTTATCAAGAAATTCAAGGTAAAGAGCAGGACAACCGGACCGTATGTAGCAGAAATATTCTAAGTATGAACGAAGGGTAGACTTATAGATATGTATGATAAATTCTGGAGAGAAAAATTGTCTCGCACGGCACGGTAGTATCTTAGCAGCTGACCTAGCAACGGATTCATTATAATCTTTCCACTTCATGTCAGATGAGAATGTTAGTCCAAGAATGAGAAACGAGTCACTTTCCTGGATGTTAGCATCAGTCAGGGCGATGAAATGAAGAGATGTGTCTCTCAGATGATTAATGGAGAGAAGTTTAGTTTTGGAGTTCAAATTAACAAGCCATTTTTCCCTAGTTAACAACAGACATGGGGTCGTTTGGGACATCGGCTGTCATTTTGACCTTCTTGAACTGATCAAACTCATTATTGAGTAAATGGTTGTGTTATATAGGGTGGGTGAAAGAAACTCCCTATTTAAAATTGTTATTAGCTTTATTAGTTACTAGACTATCGTGACCCGACAGGTCACCGAAGTTTCACCAGAGTTGAAATGAAAGTTAATTTCATTATGATTCATTTAAATATTTTAATTATTTCGTGTCATCATTGGTGTGGTTTACAAGTTCATGTTTAACCCTTAACTGATTGTTTACAGCATTTAATACGAGTAGAAATTCCGGGATAAATTTGAACTTTAAATCAGATTAACTTAAAAATATTTTTTAATATGCCAGAAATTATTTCTAAATCATAGTCACTTGAAAATATTTTTAAATATGCCAAAAATAATTTTTAAATATTTAAAATATTGTTTGTTTAAAGAAAGCTGAAATATAAATAATTACTTTACAAACAACTGGACGAAACAGCAAAGCCATTTTTCCCTAGTTAACAACAGACATGGGGTCGTTTTGGACATCGGCTGTCTTTTTGACCTTCTTGAACTGATGAAATCTCTTTATGTCTGTCTTTAACTTAAAAATATTTTAATTAAAAATTGTCTGTTTGAAGAAAGTGAAAATAAAAATACTAACTATATAAGCAATTCGAAAATCATTATACATCGGACGGACGCATCACGCAAGCACACACGTAACCACAGACTTTTAGTATTATATAGACAGAGCAGTTATCAGCGTTGTCCATCAGTGTTTGTAATCGTTTGGGTAGATCCTGTAACATTTTTGACTATTTTGTGTCGATCAGGAGGTTGAAGAATGACCACTTGTGTGAATATCTACCTCAAATCCTCTACTCATCAGCTTGTTAGGGCAGTTTCTGGTTGTTTGGACATCTATTGGAGTACGAGGTCCATGAACGCTGCGCCACCATCACTGCACTTGTACCACGGATTGCTACCCTTCGTAACGGGATGTTAGCTCAGGCCTTCTGACATTCTGGGGTACACTCTGAAATAAAACAGCAATTCACATTGAAATTCGACCACTTTAGGGATCACAATAAATTTTGTTTCATCCAAATGAGATGATATTAACAAAAGTTATAAGAAATTTTCAATAGGGAGTTTTATAGGTTGCTGTTTCCTTAAAGAGATTACAAAGAGACAAATGTGGTACTCGAGTGAAGGGACAGCAACATGTGCGTAGATGAACGAAAGAGAGGTTTATTGTAAAATACACTACTGAAAAACAGGGAATCGGGTGGTAGGCTAGTAATTCTCGAAGCAAGGATATCTACCAACCGTTTCACACGGTCAGATGTGGCAAAAGGTTGAATTTAACGTAGGGTAACCGAGGCCAGAGGCTCGGCCAAAAATTCCACGTATAAAACGGGGTCGGGTAGCTGTTTCCCGAGACGAGACTCTGTCATTCAATATAGCCTCATCTGGAGATCCTTTCTGAACGGAGGCAGAGTTTTTGACCAGCACAGCTGGAGACGAATCTCCAACTAATTCCCAAAAGAAAGTTATTTACCTTACCTCCACGCAAGGCAGGATGTGGCACAAGGCCATTTTTAATGTGGTGTCAAAACTGAGCCCTTAGGATTGGCCAAAAATTCCCCCATAGAACCCGTAAAAACGGGGTCGGGTAGCTGTCTACCACCCCAGATGCGGCTGCTCTTCGGCATAGTCTCGTTTGGGTTCCTCCCTGCTCGAAGGCAGAGAGTTCGACCAGCAGAGCTGGAGACGAATCTCCAGCTAATTACAGAAGGAAGGTTATTTTACCTTACCTCCCCGCAAGGCAGGATGTGGCACAAGGCCGTTCTCTGGGGGGCGGAAAACGGAAAGAAATGAGTACACACCAGAAATCAAAGGAAATCAATAAATAAGATTTGTGCACATATTTTTTGTTTCCCGATTTAATTCTGGTGACTACTTAGGTTTTACTTTACTATTTATCTTTTACGGATTTCTTTCTTTATGGTAATTATATATATATATATTTTTTTTTTTCTTAATATTTGCTTTTCGTTTCCCGGGAGTGCTTGGGAAAATCGAGTGCTGTATGCAACCTCGTATAATCCTCAATAAGTTTCAGTATTAAATAACGCTCATAGGGATAATACTTCGTAAAAACATTCTTCTTCTAAGTGTCGTGTCCCTTCAGGACGTAGGCGATCATGGCTCTCCACAATTTCCTGTCTTTCGTAGCTCTTAATAAATTTTATCTTTTTGCTATCTCTCCTAAACCTTGCTCCGCTATCCATTTCACAAGCTCATTCTTGTACGTACGTGCTATGTCCCTTCAGGACGTAGGCGATCATGGATCTCCACAATTTCCTGTTCTTCGTAGCTTTGAATAAATTTTGTCTTTGTGTTATCTCTCCTAAATCCTGCTCCATCATCCATTTACTCAAGTTCGCGAGGTATATGCGTTGTTTTTCTCTCTACCTCTTACATTTAATCTGTTCTGTGTGTATCAGATTTTCCAAGCCCTCTTTCTTCATTGTATGCCATAGAAATTAAAACTAATTCAATCAATTCAATCTCCGTTTCGCTATAACATTACTTCCAATATGTCCCTTTTTTACTGAAATAATGCAATTTTGTACTCCCATCTGGAAAAAAAAAGGATTTATTTTTTTTGAAGGTGTTTAATTTAAATAAAGAGTTCAGTAGCAGGGATGGAATTAATCAAGATTCTTTTACGAAGGCCTCTGCATTTTTGGAACGTAACTCTGTGAGGAATGGTCTGACTGTTCTTTTTGCTTTCGGGAATAGGATCTGTGACGGTAGAAGCGGTGGGATATGTGGAAATGTTACTAGCTCGGATGGGTGGAGTTAAATAAGAAGATGAAAAAGTTAAACACTGCAACCTTTTATAACAAGACGGAAATAAAGTCGTGAGTATATATATATATATATATATATATATATATATATATATATATATATAGAGAGAGAGAGAGAGAGAGAAAGAGGACAGAGAGTCCATTATATATATATATATATATATATATATATATATATATATATATATATATATATATATATATATATATATATATATATATATATATATATATATATATATTAGAGCGTATGATAAAAAAAAACCATATCACATGAACATACGGCTAATAACTACGCCTCAGGCTGCATAAATACTGATACTTTCTGAACATGTAAAAAAAATATATATATATATATATATATATATATATATATATATATATATATATATATATATATATATATATATATTAGAAAAATTAAAACTCAGTAAATTTAAAATAAGATATTTCGAAATTCGCTTGAAGATGAAACAGAACTAATGCTTTTGATTTAATTATATAATTGAATTTGAAGTTTTTAGTTTTTGTTTTTGAAACATGGTAATGCCTGTGTAGAGATGAAACCATATTTTTAAATTAGTTAATTTATAATATTTATGCTCTGTAAATTTACATTGAGCACTGTTTTGCGAAAATAAAAATATCAATAAGAACACCGGATTATATATATTACTGTTCTTTCTCTTTTTACTATATATATATATATATATATATCGCACTCGGAAAGGACCCGGAATAAAATGAATATGCAACATGGTAATTTTCTTTTTTCGTTTAATAAGGAAACTAAGAAACTTATCCGTAATTATGAGAGGATCTTATTAAAAATAAGTAGACAAAACTTGTCTAAATTATTTAATGAGACATGTCTTAATAAAAACATGCTGCTAAAATATAAGCAATATATCTATCTATCTATCTATCTATCTATCTATATATATATATATATATATATATATAATGATTTTCCAAGCGTAGCGTAGATGTGGCACAAGGCCGAAATTAGGGGGTACCCATGAGGAACGAACCCACTACTCAGTCGTAATTGTTCTAGCGAGCCAAGCTTGGTAATCATTACACCGCCTCGAGGTGCCCCATATATTGTATTTTGTTGATGTCATGAAGATTACAATTTCATTTCCAACCTCCGTTTTGGTTATTCCTCATTCAATAACACTTTCTAGGTTACAAAATTATCCTAATCCAATCTGGCTTTCATAATCTCTGTAAATAAACAACTGTTTTGTTTATTTTTTCTGATGCAATTGTTGGATGTGCGGAGAGCGAAACGGATATATCGGCGCTGAAAGTGGTGCCGAGTTCAAATTCGTGCTTAATCGGTCGCGTTTACTTTGGCAAATATGTCCTTCATCCCCCAACTATGGGTTAAACAACAGCGTAGACTAGCCTTGTGTGGCAATCAGTCTGGGAGAAAGAAAAATCTGAATTCAAATCTAGTTTGTATCTTTTTAAACATCGTTGCACATTGGGCACCATTTCTCTGTTATCAGTTGTTCCGAAAAGAAGAGAAGGACAACTTTCAAATTAAAATCAACCTGAAGATGAATGGCCTCAGTCTTCTCGACACAAAAAATGTTGCTACTATTTGTACAGTTCCATATATACAAGAAAAACACACACAAATTAAAAATCATAAATAAATTGGAAGCCGCCATATTTTCTCCACGTTTTACAGAGAAATGGGAATATTAAAATATAATATTACTTGAAGTCGTTTTCCATTTATGATCCGTCTTTCCATCTATCTAGTGCACCTTGCACATCTGTTTCGGTGTTTTTCACATACTTGACTCTCGATTTTCGGTCGACTGAAAATCTCTATGTCAATTTTGATACGCTTCGTCTTCCAATGACGACCCGATCTTGCAAGCATTGACACGGTACCAATTTATTTCCATTCATGAGACACTGGAATGTGATCTGGCGAACTGCTTTGAAATTTTCTCATAACCTTCCCTGGATTGATAAACACCAATCAATTATTATTTACAAGGTCTCAGGATGCTTTTTTTTTTAGTTTTCGCATTGATTTAAAAATTGAATGAATATTTTATATCATAAATGAGGAGTAATGGATAACGGCTTGGATTGGGAAATCGGAGAGCCGAGTTCGAATCCTAACGTCAGGGATCGGAAACCTTTTGCTCACTATGTGCCGACTTAGGTTTTTAAAATCATTCAGTGTGCCAACAGCATAGGTATTTTTATACAAGTCAATGTCAATCTACCTGTTCTACAATATATTTTATATAGTAATCTATAGTATATATATTTAGTATATATTAAAATTAAAACAGCTAAATATCTTCTTTGCTATGTAGTAGTTATTGGTTCGGACTTGATGATGGCATTTGCCGCTGCACGCCATTGGAAATCGATTGTCGTGCCAAGTGTAGCACGCATGCTGTAGGTTGCCGACTTACGTGTTAATATCCTTGTGAAAGGTATGAACTCTCTTCTTCTCCCCCCCCCCCAGCTATGGGTAATTAGCAGGACAGAATGGGTTCTATAGACTTGGGTGGCAACCGGTCCTGGAGAAGGACAACTCTGAATTCAAAACCTGCGTAGGGTCGTTTGGGGACCTTGTGGCAGATTGTTCACTGTATTCGGCTCTGTATTCGGCTCTTCCGAAAAAGTGTGGTTGGTTCTGCACAAACCTTCACCACTATAATCAAATCATTTGCGCAGGTATTTTGGCTGTCGGCTTTTAAGAACTGAGTTTCTTGACCCACATACGTCGAAATCGACGGCAGAGTCCAGTATTATAATAGTATAACTTATTTTCTTTTTCATATTATTTTTAAAATAACCAAGCAAACAAAATAAAATCATTCTCTCCATAATACATTGCAATGTAGGTGAGGAAAACGATTTTGAATGCGCAGTCCAATAGACGTAATACACACTTTTAAAGTAAAAATAATAAAAGAAAAGAACAGGACGTCTATCGCAAATACAAGAATTCATTATAATAACGTTTGAATTAATTTAAAAAATGTCGGATTAGAAATAAATCCATTAATTCTTTAGAAATTGCTTTGTTTACTCTCCGGGTACGAAGCTGAGCAGATATGTTTTTTTCGAGGAAATATCTGAGTGAAGAAAGGTATTTTCTTTAAAAGGGAAAATTGAACCTTGCTAAACTGTGACACTCTCTGTAACCGAATGGTAAAGCACACCCGATTAAACGTTATTGTTATTTTTCCTTACAAAGGAGGACGCAGGTTCGATCCTTGCCAGGATGCACATTTTCTTTATTGGGATTTCTCTTATGAGTAATACGCACCGATTCAAATAAAAATGGGGCGTCTATTTCAAATACGAATATCCACTAATAATAGCGTTTTCGAGTACATAGATGTATGCATAAGAATTCTTTGATGTTAATGACGAAGGTGGTGGACTCCTTCCTTACCAGTCATTCCCAACTTTACACTGAAGTGAGGCGGGTTAGTGTCCACCAAATATCTTTATCTGTAGAACCTATTACTGTTATTCCGTTTTTACCGTATTTCCCATGTATAATACGCATTTTTTCTAAAAAAAACAATAAGCAAAATTAGGAGTGCGTATTATGCATAGCTACAAAAAATCATTGCCGTTTCAAAGGTCGATTTCAGTTACGAAATGACTACTCACCACAAACATACAAAAATTTGATTCTAACTTTCGGCGATTGCAACCCCTTTAGGATGTCAAATATAATCATTATATACCTAACAATACTTACAAATGTAAAATAAAATAAGAATTATCATAAATCTAAAAAACTAAATTAGAATAATATTATTCTATGTTTAAAACCATTTTTAAAATAAGAGTAAGAAACACTGGCCGTAATGCAATTGGAGAGGTACAATGTATAGGGTTTGATTACTAAACAAGGGGGGTATTATGCGTGACTAGAAGTACAAATTTAGGGCTGCGTTTTATGGATGAAGACGTATTATACATGTGGAATTACGGTATTTTATTTTTTACTTCTTCCCATCCTCACTGCTGAAGGTTAGGAACTGTTGTAACCTGGAAAGTGTTACTGAATGAGGAATAATCAAAACGAAGGTTGGAAATGAAATGTTAATCTTTATAACATCAACAAAATACAATACTCGCCAGTGGCGTGAAGTAGGTAAACCACTGCTAGTGGTGGACTACTTAAACACCATATTACCCCAACTTACAATAGTGTCCAACATATTTATGAGGATTGGGACATAGCCATTAGTGTTCATAGATACAAGTATATAACAGTAATTATAATTTAATCATGACATAATGTCATTCTCTTGAAGTAATTATAAAGTTTGAATTTTCATATTTAGATTTTGGCATTAAATAAATATAAGCAATGCCACTAAGCAAAACAACCAACCAACTTTCAGATCAATGCTCTTACTTCAGTGATAACAAGAGAATTAAACCTGGATATATTATTAAATTAAATTTTGAAATGTAAATTGTTGTTGATTTTTGCTGTTTGATTCTCGGATCAGAACATCATCCACCGTCTGAAAGCATTTCCTTGCTAGTTTTGTTTCTTTTTACTATGTCTCGAATGTCTTTCTTTTTCTTCTTTTTCTTCTTAGATACATTATTTGATAAAAAAAAAATGCAAGTAATTGTTGTAACCTAGGAAGGGTTACTGAATGAGGAATAACCAAAACGGAGGTTGGAAATGAAATGGTAATCTTTATAACATCAACAAAATACAATACTCGCCAGCGGCGTGAAGTAGGTAAACCACTGCTAGTAGTGGACTACTTAGAAAGCATATTACCGCCACTTACAATAATGTCCAACGTATTTATGAGGATCGGGACACAACCAACGGTGTTCAAAGGTGCTGTATATAACAAGAACCATGGACAATTGTTAGGGCTTTCAATTCTGAATTGTCCTTCTGTCAACGAATGTTATAGGGTCTAATCTCTTCGGCTATTTAATCCATAGCTAGTGAAAAGAGATGGTTTCATGCTTTTCTCAAGGGTATTTACACGCAAGTGAATGTAACGCCTCGACTGGAATTCGAACTCGGCTCTCTGATTTCTCATTCAAAGTCGTTATCCATTGCACCATCGATAATTATACATTTACAGAATGAACGATAATATATATATATATATATATATATATATATATATTATTATATATATATATATATATATATATATATATATATATATATATATATATATATATATATATATATATATATATATATATATATATATATATATATATATATATATATATATATATATATATATATATATATATATATATATATATATATATATATATATATATATATATAATTCTTTCTTCTAGGACTTGGCAATCATGGCTTTCTGATAATTTCATTGTAGCTCTTAATAAAATTTTGTCTTTTTGTTATCTCTCTTAAACCGTGTTCCATCATCATTTATTCAAGCTTGCTAGGTATGTCATGCGTTGTTTCCTCTGTTCCTCTTGCCTTCAATCTGTCCTGTGAGTATCAGATTTTCCAAGCCCTCTTTCCTCATTATGTGCCTTAGAAATTTCAACTGTCTCTTCCTGGTGTTAAGTATAAATATCAATTTTGTTTCCATTTTCTGCGATGTTGTTCAAATATTCGTTCCCAGGTATTCTCAGCATCCTTCTCTAGAGCAACATTTATGAGGGTCTCTTTTTCATCTGTGAGGAGATTGTCTGGCATTCACTGCCGTGTAGGAGGGCTGATATTACGTAACAGTTCAGTACATTTTTCTTTGTTTCCAACGAAATTTTTCTGTTAATACTTTGCTTAGCTTTCAGAAGGCATATTTGGCTTTCCTAAACGCGTCTTCAGATTTCAGTGTGACACTTTCCGTCCTCTTCCCAGATATTTAAATTGTTGTACTTGTTTGAAAATGGTGGCATACCTCGAAGGCTAAAATGGTGGTGTATCCCGAGGGCCGAAAACGTGTTTGTGGCGCATGCTGCTATTGCAGAAGAAAAAAGAAAAAAAAAAAGAAAAAAGGGGGAAAAAATATTTCACCGCTGAATTAGCTCAGAGTGCTCATACAAATTAGCTTGTGCTGATCAATCTTAGTTTAAATTTTACTGAGTGGTATGGGTTACATAGAAAAAATATGCTAATCTATTCTATGCGCCACCAAATTGGTATAAAGCAACTGAATTCCCCTACCAGGAGGATTTTTGCGAGGAGGCTGCGTGTGTGTATTTAGAGATTTGGACTTTGTGAACTTTTATTATACAGGTTATTAAACCGTACTTGAATTAGTGATACAATACACTGCTTTGAATTTGTTTCAAAAAAATAATATATCACATTTGAAGTGTCAGAAGTCAAGGAAAGAGATCGAATTACTGGGTGCGAGCCAGGTGTCGTAAAAATACATTCGGTAATCATAATATGCTAGCTGTTCGTTTTACTAACAATTCTTTCTGGTTTTTTTTATGATTAAACCTTTTAATTTTGGAATTACTTACGCAAGCAAACAACACCAGGTCTGTCTGGAAATGTCGTAACCATTTAATATTAAAACAAAGAAAAACTGAACCCCGACAATGGTGTTTAATTCCGTCACAATATACTTCCCTTGTAATCTTACCGTATTTCACCTTATCATAGTGATTCTTCCACTTCCTATTCTGATCTGTCTGTAAAGGTTTCTTTCGGGATTGCCATCAGCTGCTCCGTTGATCTCTCCTTAATCCTTCATTTGATCACTGGTTCTGAGATCTCTCTTTTAATAGCAATTTTAATTATGGGATGAACCAAAAATCGTAGAGGTCCAAATATCTAATGTATGGAGTCTATCAAACCTGGGTGATGCTATGTTTGTAAAACAAAGAAACAAACAAGCAAAAAACAAAACAAAAAAAACCCCAAAAAACAAAGCAAAACAAACAAACAAAAAAACAAAACAAAAAAAATTATGATAATGAGTCAAACATAAATAAACCAATCACAGGATATAACGAAGACGGAGAATGATTAAAGAAAGATCCATTCACTGTCCTTGTAAGAGTCTCGTGTCACTAGTTGCATAAGCACCGAATTCAAAGTTCCATGCTCTTTTTACTTCCACGGTGTTAATCAGCAAGAGGCAAGGCTGCACCCTTCAGATAGTGGCATCCGTTTACAGAAGAACGAAATCTTGAGAGAGCGGATTACTATTTAAAGAAGCTAGATGTAGATTGAAACAAGAACAGTTAACAAAATCCATTTTCACCTAAGCTAAGTCCGCAGACGCACATTGTCTGTAGACGCTTTTAATTTTATTTCACTTTCTCTATTTGCATATTGAAGTAATACAGGCTGCCGGGTTTCTTCCTCTTCTAATGCCGTCGCATAGATCGTTTAAGCGCGCGGGCTTAGCATAGACCCGCCATAAACGTATGATTGTATTATCGTGGACATAATCACCACAAATTGGATAAAAGTAACGACCTGGGTGACATTTAAAAGCTCAACGCTACCAATTGAATTTCTTTTTGTTAGTCGTCGAAGATATCATAGCTTTTTTTTTTTAAAAAAAAAAAAAAAGATAATCGAAAAGGTCACAACTATCAAAATTCAAAGTTCAATTGCATTGATATTTTAAAAGCTGTCCAAACATGACAATCCTAACGTCAATAATGAAGATCATTACGAGGTAGTGAAAACAAAGTAAGAGGCTGAAGGCTTGTAGTAGTGAGGTAGCATTAGAACTTCCAATATGTGACCCGGAAATATTTAAAAAAAAAGGATAACAAACGTTTATTATTAATTTTCGACAGTGCTACTCAAAGTGCCGGTACGCGGACCAGTGCCGGTACGCGAACCATCAGCTACTGGCCCGTGGCCAGTGTTCAGGTCATGCTAAGAAATCTTTTGAAGCTTACTTTTTTTTTTTTTTTTTTATTAATTTTTATATGTTTTGATATTGAATTATTACTTGCAAAATAAATGAAAAATAGTCAACTTTTATTATATTCATTATATATATATCGTTTCCAGCATAAATTAATATTACCATGAAATATTACAGGTACGTGGCACACTGAGAAAAAAAAAATGCCTGTCCGCCATTCTCAGATAGTTTGAGAAGCACTGAACTAGACTAACCGTGATTCGTTGGGTCAATGACGGTTCAGGTTATGAAAAAAAAAAAAAATTGTCTGTCTGAAGAAAGTTGAAATTAAAATTCTTTAAGAAGATGCAAGGGGTTACCGGAAATGAAAGAGAATGGAAACGCTTTAGAAGGGAACTGGAAAACCCAACCGTAAACAGAAATCAAAGGATAAACATCTATTCCTGTTCAAAAGACCGGGGTAGTGTGAACCGGATGATAGGCAAACATATATATATATATATATATATATATATATATATATATATATATATATATATATATAACGTATATTTATAATCATATTTTAAAAATATGATTCCTTCGCTATAAGGGTTCTCATGTTTCAGAGACAAAAGCTGAAAACTTCAATATAATTATTAGGATTATATTGAATTAAAGCATCAAGCTCAGATTCATTTTCAAGTCTTGTTTCTGAAATATAATTATAGTTTAGGCTCTACTTTTGTATCGAGCACTGTATTTTAAAAATAAAAACAAAATACTAAAGAACTTCGGATTATTTACCTGACGAGGTCTTTCCTATTTTCTACATATTTGCACACACACACACACACACACACACACACACACACACACACACACACACACACACACACACACATATATATATATATATATATATATATATATATATATATACATAAGGAATATATATACTGTACATATAGAAAGACTGAAACCACAACATCAATCAGTGAGAGTTTTAGCAGATAGTAATAAAAAGAACCGAACCTGATAAAATTAGCCATTAGAGCCAATCCAAACCAACCCAACCTTACACGATTTCAGAAACTTGAAATCTAATAAACATTCCTACTTTCATCAAAGCAGAGACCCCTTGATAATGAAAAATAAAACCTAGATTACACCTCCATTTCAAAAGTATAAATGAGGAAAACATGTCTTTGGTGAGATATTTCAAACACTGGTTGAGGATAAAACGGTGATCAGTTTCGAAACAGTAATTTCTGATGTCGCGATGGAATCATATTTTTAAAAAAAAAAAAAATAATTATAATTTTCAGCACTACTTCTGTATCGAGCACTATTTTTTAAAAATAAAAAAAATAAAAACAAAAATACTAAAGAACTACTGATCATCAATCTAACAGTTCTTTCCTATTATATCAATATATATATATATATATATATATATATATATATATATATATATATATAATAAAAAAACTTAAACACTAATATTCCATGGTCATAATTTATTCCATTGGAATCGTAAATACGATCCAATTCATCAGACCTACAAATTCAAAAAGAAAACAGAAAAAAACCCAAAAAACTCCGGAAATAAAAATAGAATTTAGAGAGAGTGTAAGTATGAGAGTGTGGGACGAATGTATCTTTAATTTATTAGACATCCGACAACATTCATATTTCCCCCTTCCACTCACCTCTATTTAAAAAAAAAAACCCTCTCTGTTAAGTTTTAATCTCCCACTTTCTCTCGTCTGTTACCCCTCTCTTTAACTCTAACATTCATCCCACACTCTCATACTTACATTCTCTCTAAATTCTATTTTTATTTCTGGAGTTGTTTTTTTCTGTTTTCTTTTTGAATTTGTAGGTCTGATGAATTGGATCGTATTTACGATTCCAATGGAATAAATTATGACCATGCAATATTAGTGTTTAAGCCTTTTTTTATATCCTTACTCTGTCCTGGACATTGAGTTCTACCTGAATCTATCCTCTCGAATTTTTTATTCAAAAATATACATGTATCTGTATGCACCTATGTATATATATTTATATATTTTGCATATGTATGTGTATATTTACCACTAATATTATCTATCTATATATTATTAAAGACATTTTTATGTTTAACATTCTTTTTATAGATACAAGTATTTAAGTAAATGCTCTGTTTAAAATAAACAGTATTAAATAACATTTACCGGCTTAAATGTCCGAGAAATTTTCATAGAAAATATTCGTCCTTTGATAGGATTCGAACTTGCATCCTATACGGAACCGTCATTTACGATGACGTGCCTTAACCGACTCGGCCACAAGAGAGCGTTCGGTAGGCAAGGTTGAATTTACTACTTATAAACTTCAATCTTCCGTATAGGATGCAGGTTCGAATCCTGTGAAAGGAAGAATATTTTCTACGAAAATTTCTCGGACATTCAGGCCTGTAAATGTTATTTCATACTGTTTATTATAAACAGAGCATTTACTTAAATACTTCCATCTATAAAAAGAATGTTACATAGAAGTGTCTTTAATAAATTGTCGGACTTTATTATTCTAATTCTTAATATATATATATATATATATATATATATATATATATATATATATATATATATATATATATAAAGGTATATTTTGTCAGTAAGTATTCATCTAAACAAGCCTGATTAAAAAGAAGCGACAAGGTTTTTCTGTTTCATTCTCATTGCATTTTTCCAATTTTCGGATAATGTATTGTTATATATACATATATATATATATATATATATATATATATATATATATATAATTATTTTTATATAAAAAAATTATAACATAAGTATGTTATAAAATCACTACAAAAATAGCCATTTTGTTTCAACACAATCTGTGTCTTATCAAGTGATGATGTTGAAAAGAAAGAAATGAATTGAATAAACATATATATTTTTTCTTTTCTCAATAATTTTGTAGTTTTTAAACTTAATAGTGATTAAATTTGGATTTTAAAATTGCCAGTTTTTAATTTGAATTTTAAATTTTATCATATAATTTTATAATTATTGGTTAGTATAAATTATTTTTAATATTATACATATTTAAAGATCTGAATAGATATTATAACATGATTTCGTTGTCAAGCTTTTGAATCTTTCTATACTTCGTTTTTGATTGGTTATTCTAGCTTTTGTAACAATGTTTCCCCCTAGTGTAGGATCGTTAATTAATCTGAAACTTTTAAAACCATTTATTTTCTTTTCAACATCATCACTAAAAATAATTATATCTGCTCTACTTTGTATTGAGCACTCTTTTAAGAATAGTAATTGTTGGTTATTGGAATTCATTCCGTATATACCAATTATATACTTGTATATATGTATATATATATAATTGGGCGTCAGGTCGTCTCTGTGCGGTATAAAGAGCCGTCCATGTTTACATCATAAGCGATGGATCGGCTTGAGGTCTGGGGTAAGACTGAGTCCCACTGAACGTTCAAAGCAAAGAGAATCATTGACGGTGCAATCATTCATTGTGATTGGTGATAATTTAGGTCAGCTTGGAATTAATGAAAAGTGGCTAGACTCCACGAGAGCGCTTCTCTGCGTCTGCTTCGTCTCAGATTGTCCGCTGACCTGAGATGGAACAAATACATTGAATTAATAGCTTCATCTGCCGCAAGGAAAGTTGGTTCTCTGTGTCGCGCCATAAAGTTTTTTCTCGCCTGAGTCCATCCTTCAAATCTATAAATCAACCATTCGCCCTTGCATGGAATACTGCTGCCATATATGGCCTGAAGCCCCCGCTGTTCGTCATAAGGTCCTCGACAAAATCCAGAGACGGATATGCAATGTGATTGGTCCTGATCTGGCATCTCGTCTACAGTCACTTTCTCACAGACGTGCCGTTGCTTCCCTCTGTCCTTTCTACAAATACTTTCACGGTAACTGCTACTTTCGCTGGTTCCCAAACTGCATGAATTTAAGCGAGCTACTATGTTGGCATCTCAGTCCCACCCTTTCACTGTCGAAACTGTTAAATGTAGCCGTCTCTTCTGTTGTTCATGATGACGGTCGTCTTTGAGTATAGAATCCAGAGGTTAGCAGTGAATATTTCGAAGACAGTAGGAAAGCGTTGTTCAGGTTAGCAGTGGATATCTCGGTAAAGTAGCAGAGCGTTGTTCTTCCTTCTGTTCCTCTTCGCCTGACAAGCTGACACTGGACATTCGGATAGAGTAAACAAAATGGCCGCCTTTATACACGACGGATTGAATATTCTACGTCTTCTAATTGGTTAACCCTTCTCTTGGTGGACTATAACATGAGTCAAGTCATTTTGACTGGCTCACTACTACATAATATATAGAAAAAACTGCAACATCTACTCCAATAGCTTCATGTCTCTTACCTCCCGTGTGTGGAACTCCCCTCTTTTTACTTGCTTCCCTGATAGCTATAAACTTCAATTATTCAAATGCCTTGATCTAATTCCCCGTCCTTCTCTTCATCCTTTCCTCTTTCACTCTTTTTTACTCTTGCTCCCACTCTCTGTAACCCCTTGCGTGCTAGTGGTACTCCCGCCTTGCTTGGGGTGAAATTCTTTAAAAAAATATTTGTGGTAATTCAACAGAGCTGAGAATTCGCTTCTGATACATTTCTTGGTGGGAAAGGCAACAGAAGAGCTGCTGATGAATTTGACGGCGGGAAAATTTGGAAAAGCCGGAAATG
Organism: Acanthosepion pharaonis; assembly: GCA_903632075.3. Lineage (NCBI taxonomy): Eukaryota > Metazoa > Mollusca > Cephalopoda > Sepiida > Sepiidae > Acanthosepion > Acanthosepion pharaonis. Next base: position 168,933 of record CAHIKZ030001003.1, on the reverse strand, counting down.
CCTCACGTTTTTTTCGACCATTAAGGAAAAAGTGGTTTGCTCCGCACCCACCGAGAAGTGTTTTCAAGTAGAGAAGTGTGGCTAGTCGCATGTCGGAGGCTGATATCCGGGACAGGCGGAATTAAAAACGAATGGAGATGAGCAACCACTTAGGCAATATGAGAAAACAGGTGCTTACCAAAATATCTTCAAGTTCGATTAAGAAATCCGCAACCAACGGGATGGTTACAAGAATAGACCAATAAATATGTAACTTAACACTGGTAACTGAATTATTATCTGGAAATTTCGGTTTGGTTTGTTTTGTTTTACGGCATATCAAACTCAATGGGTTATTTAATGCCAACAAGATTTTTATTGCTAGTAATCTTTTTTTCTTCAAAAAAGAATTGCTGGTAATTTTTTTTTTTTGCAAAATGCATTGCTGTAATATTTTTTCGAAAAATCCTTCAAAAATTTATTGCTGGTAATTTTTTTTACAAAAACGTATTGCTGGTATTAAAGCCTATTTTTATACTTTCATAGTGCTTTGACCCCAGTTTGGGGGCTAACTATTTACCCATAGCTGGGACCCTAACAGGTGCTATCACCCCGGGTCAAAGTGGACCTGAGAACACCAGCAATTAAGAGGCGGTTCCACACTCCTCAAAGTCTCCTGATCAGAGACCTTGCTGCCGAATGTAGTTTATCGTCTTACCCAGGACACTAAAGGGTTTGGTTCGTAATTCCAACAAATATCACATGAAAAAGCTAGAGCGCGCAACAGCTGAAACATGAATATGGCAAAGGAGGACAACAAATAGTGTAAATAGTTTATAAGCAAGTTTTAGTCTGGTTTGTTTTGCAGTCAGACGTAGTTTGTCGTCTTACCCTGGACGCGGATGTAGTTTATCGTCATACCCAGGACGGCTGGAAATTTCACTGTATAATATTCGACCAAAGTGATTTATACGCGGGCATGAAATAAATGTACTAACATGGAAGAGTATTATGTTAAAAATGACTATTTGTTAGCTAGGTCACTGATTTATTGATGCACATACTAACACCTTATTACTGCAAACGTTATTTTTAGGGAATGCAGTTGCTATTTCAGGGGATGCAGTTACTATCTCTATTTTTTTATGAAATTAATAATAACTTGCCTAAAGTGAGATGTCCTACTAAAAAAAAAAAATGTGTACTACCGACATGAATCGAACCAGCATCATGCCATCCATCAGTCAATGTCTGCTGTTAGCAGTTCGGCCACATAGACAATACGAATAAGGCCTACTTTGGATTACCTATGTCAGGAAAGTACGTTTTTCGTTGGGACTTTTACGAATCTATATCTGCTAACTTCATTGATTTTTTGAAAGTATTTTTTATCCGGCATCATTTCTTATTGCGATGAGCGTTATATTTCATGGGTAAACGTATTTGTTTTACCCACTAAAATAACAAAATAACGTTTATAATAATAAGAAATAATGTCGAAAAAATCTTATATATATATATATATATATATATACTAGACACTCTCGTCGAGTTCGACGTATGTGGTTCCGACGACCACGAACTAATTATCTGCATGCCTATGATGGGCATGACTTTTGAGACCGACTCGAGAATTGCACAAAAGACCGCAAACAGTACAGGAGAATGCATTGTATCCAAGCGCAGCAGGAAGACTGTTAGCTGTCTTATTTTGCTTTCGGGTTTGATGTAGTCGAATGATGCATATATATATATATATATATATATATATATATATATATGCAATTTTTATATATATTATTTATATATTATGAGTGGTTTTGCGACGACAATTTTTCTTCCCACTACCATAAAACACTTCCATTCTGGGTATGAAGATAAACTACATCCGCGTCCTGGGTAAGACGATAAACTACGTCCAGCAACAAGGCCTCTGGTCAAGAAGTTTTGGGGAGCGTGGAACCACCTCTTAATTGCTGGTGTTCCCAGGTCCACTCTGACCCGGGGTGGTAGCGCCTGTTAGGGTCCCAACTATGGGTAAATAGTTAACTCCAAAACTGGGTTTAAGCCCCTTCAATACATTTTTTGACGAAAAATTATTACCAGCAATACATTTTTGTAAATAATTTTTACCAAATATACATTTTTGCAAATAATTATTACCAGCAATACATTTTTGTAAATAATTTTTACCAAATATACATTTTTGCAAATAATTATTACCAGCAATACATTTTTGTAAATAATTTTTACCAAATATACATTTTTGCAAATAATTATTACCAGCAATACATTTTTGTAAATAATTTTTACCAAATATACATTTTTGCAAATAATTATTACCACAATACATTTTTGTAAATAATTTTTTACAAATTTTTTTGCAAATAATTTTTACCAAAATACATTTTTGTAAATAATTTTTACCAAATATACATTTTGCAAATAATTTTACCAAATAATTTTTGTAAATAATTTTTAAAATATACATTTTGCAAATAATTATTACCAGCAATACATTTTTGTAAATAATTTTTACCAAATATACATTTTTGCAAATAATTATTACCAGCAATACATTTTTGTAAATAATTTTTACCAAATATACAGTTTTGTAAATAATTTTTACCAGCTATACATTATTATCAGCAATACATTTCTGATGAAAAAAAAAATATTACCAGTAATGAATTTTTGAAAAAAAATTACCAGCTATACATTTTTGAATGAAATATATTACCAGTAATAAAATTGTCAGCATTAAATAACCCAATAAGGTTGATATGCCGTAAAACAAATCAACCAACCAAACAAAAAAACATAAAACACCGATATACGCAACCATAAATAAATCCAAAATTTCAAAATTAATCAGTTTGTCTGACGATCGTAAAGGCGTGAAACCCAATGTCACAAACTCACATCAATCCAACTATATATATATATATATATATATATATATATATATATATATATATATAAAATTCGCTTGAGGATGAAATGGAACTAATGTCTTTAATTTAATTACAAAATTAAATTCGGGCTTTTAACTTCCATTTTTGAAACATGGTTAGAACTGTGTAGCGAAAAAAAACATATTTTAAATCAATTAATTTATAATATATATATATATATATATATATATATATATATAGTACGAGGCAAAAAATGGATGCACTCATAGAAAGACAAATGAGTAATAGAAGTCGTTTATTATTACAGGGTATTAATACAGGTGTACATATGTACATTATACAAATCAAAAAATGATTTAGTATTTTGTTGGGTAACCTTTTGCTTTAATAACAAACTTAATTTTTTATGGCATGCTATAGACTAAATTCTTTGGTAAGTCGACGTCCTTCGCCAGATTTTTCCAGCATTCCTTTAATTCGTGAAAAAGCTCACCTTCCGTGTTAAATTTCTTATTACGGGAACGCTTGCCCATTATCGTCCAAAGGTTTCAATTGGGTTAAGGTCTGGACTCTGACTAGGCCACTGGAAGAGTTGCAATTTACTTTTGTTGCACTTCCTCTCTAGATAACGTTTATTCTTTAAGGCAGTATGCTTAGGATCATTATCGTGCTGGAACGTAAGACGTTGATCTTGGGCAAAAAGTCTTTTTAGCGAAACGATACTTTTGATTAACAAGAATATTGCGGTATTGATGCTGGTCCACGATTCCCTTGATTTTGTACAAATTACCAACTCCTGTTGCTGAGAATGCACCCCAAACGTTGATTTTTTTTATCGTGTTTAACAGTGCCCTTGTTAGTCACTGGAGTATTCGTTTCATCGGGTATACGCCAGACACCTATTTGATCTTCATATCTAAGAGTAAAGAGGCTGTCGTAATCCACATAACATCTTCCGAATCAGATTTAGTCCAGTGTAAATGAGCTTTGCACCAAGCCAACTGTACCCGTCGATTTTTTCCAGATATAAAAGGTTTCTTTTTTATGTATTTGAAAACAATGTCTCTTGCTTTTAGCCTGCATCTGACTGTACTTGAAGAAACCGCCAAACTAGCCGCTTTGGAAACATCTTCTGTTGTTGAGAATCGATCTTTCTTGCATTGACGAACCAAGTTTCTATCTTCTTCCTGTCTATAGTTTTTAGCGGTCGGCCAAATCGGCTACGTCTATTATATGTTCCAGTTTGATTTCTCTTATTGATTAAATTGCGGCGGACATATGACTCACTTCGATTAATCTTATCAGCTATCGATCTATTCGACAGCCCAAGATCATAAAAAGCAGCGACTTGGCCTTTCTCGAAGTCAGGACAATTCCAATCATTCGCACTGAAAAGCCCCAATACCAACATTTCAGAGTGTATCAATCTGAAGACAGTGCAGAGAATTCGGAATGTGCTTGGAGTGATTACTAAGGATGGCGACGTTATGCCTCCATTCATCATCCAACAGGGCCTCAGACACAACTTGGAGGCCTACATTAAGTGCCTTGTGGAATAAGTGCTGTTCTAGTTCAAGAGGTTGGCTGTTGGAAGACAGGCAGCAGGACTGCACTATGCCACCCAAGCAGGAAAACCCAGTCATGGCAGTCAGACAATAACTGCAACCACATCACCCCTTGCATATGGCCACCTAACTCCCCAAACTGCAGCCCTTTTGATTATTATGTGTGGGGCGCAGTTGAGCGAGAGACCAACAAAACTCCTTGTAACACCAAAGATGAACTAAAGGTAAGGATTATGGCAGCATTCACCTACTTAAACAAGGAGACCGTCTAGAATAGTTTCAGATTCTGAAGTTGACTGGAGTCCATAGGCGATTTTATTAAACAATTTTACTCTTTAATAGTTCAAGATATTTTTTGTGTAATTTTGGTAAATATATCTGTTAAAATGAGATGTCAGTGTTATTTGTACTTTTGCGTAATTTTGGCGACAATTTATCCATCGCACTATATATATATATATATATATATATATATATATATATATATATATATATATATATATTTTTACATTTAAATTGAATTTTTAAATTTTTTTTGTAGAAAAAAATGTTTATTTTAGTAATTACAGTGTACATGTACTCTTGTGCAAATTGATTGAGACAACTGCTTTAATTTCATTTTTTTCACCATACGGTCGGTTTTAGACCCACTGGAGTGACAGGGTGTAATCAATTTTTATTTTTTCCTCAGATTATGTCATTTGCAGTAATGTGCAATAATATGAATCTATTTTCGGAGTATATGATGAAATTTTTTTTTTGCCTTGAAAATTATTGCGTTATTCGTGATTGCATCATATTTTATGACGCCCAGATACTATTGTCTCGACTGTTGATTAGTTGTCCTACGGTCATTGTCTGCGATGGATGTTACTCAATGGAAGCATACGAAAATTGTAATGCTGCACGAAAACACTGGCAAGTTTTACCAGAGTGCAAATCAAATTACTGTAGATCGGCCCGGAAACTCTCTTGATTTAAATCCAATCGATAATCCGTGTTTAATCTGCAAGGAACGACTTCGTGCAGTGGACATACAAAGTACTAACATGTGCATTGGGTCATGTTACATTATAAAAAATATGAAAAAAAAATTAATAATAACGGAATTATTCGTTTTGATTCAATTAATTTGTATATATATATATATATATATATATATATATATATATATATGACAATTGGAAAAAATCATACATTTTGCCGACGCGTTTCGTCTTCCGACTTTTCAAGGCAAAAAATGAAATCGAAATGTTTTGTTGTTATAGTTACATTAAAATTCAAAATTAAAAGATAGACGCTTGTGTCTAAGCCTTTTTCTGGTTAATGTAAATTACCTTTATAGTAAGGGATTATTATTATTTTTTTTCCATGTCGACAATATAATTTAACTATATATATATATATATATATATATATATATATATATATAAATTTGCATAAATGTAAATATGTAAATACCAAATGTAAATACTGAATGCTATAATTGATTTTCTTTTAATTTAAATAGTATACTGCACAATTTACACATTAGCTATTTACCCTCTATCCCCACTAAGACGAGGTCAGTTTTTAAGGTGGTGACCCGAGCGCGTACACCCGGGCTAGGAACAAAAATTGTCCGCAGCCCACGCAACAGTCAGTTGCGCTGGCCTTGATGCGAGTACCGATTCCTCTCTATGGTGCAATGAGAGGGTGCGGCTTCGGGCAGCTGTTCCCCAGGGCTGGGCACCTCTCAGTCTAATTTTCCTCAGTTGCGTCTCTGTCCTTTGACGGAGCCGCCCTTGAGCGCACTCTGTCGGAGACGCAACTGAGAGGTTTGGTTTGGTTTGGTTTGGTTTACGGTATATTAACCTCAATGGGTTATTTAATGCCGACAAAATTTTCATTGTTGGTAATATTTTTTACAAAAATCTATTTCTAGTAATATATTTTTCTTAAAAAATCTACTTCTGGTAATAATTTTCCTTCGATGATAATTTTTTTTCAAATATGTATCGCTGGTAATATGTTTTTTTTTTTTTCAAAAATGTATCGATGGTAATAATTTTTTTACAAATTATTTCTGGTATTAAAACCTATTTTTACATTTTCATCGTGTATTGACCCCAGTTTGGTGGTTAACTATTTACCCATAGCTGGAACCCTAACAGGTACTGCCACCCCGGGTCAGGGTGGACCTGGGAACACCAGCAATTAAGAGGTGGTTCCACGTTCCTCAAAACTTTCTGATCAGGGGCCTTGCTGTCGGAAATAATTTATCGTCTTACCCAAGACGCGGATGTAGTTTATTGTCATACCCAAGACGACAACTGAGAGGTGATAAATAATGCGTTAGAAACTACTAATTAATAACACATTAATAGTTTAGTTCAAAAGCACAATAGAGCATTTCATGTAGTCCGCTTTATCAAGAGAAAATCGTTTGTCTTCAGTAGTTGATTGTTTGCATATTATGTTTATATTTCTGAGATATGGTATTGTAATTATTTACAACATTTACAATGTCCGGACTGTTGTTCTCATCTTTATAGTCTTTTTTAAGCAATTTGCCGCAAGCAAGGCGGGGCTGCCTCTAGTATGCAAAGGGCTACAGAGTGTGTAAGTAAGGAAAAGGACTGGGTATATTGAGGATTGAGGAAAGGATAAAAAGATGAACGGGGATCAAGGCATCAGAAGATGTTGATCGACATTACATTTAATTTTTTGTAAATTATAGTTATCGGGGAAGCAAATGAGAGGAAGGGAATTCTACTGTCGGAAGTGCGAGAAAAGAAGCTGCTTACATTTAACTGTTTCAACAGTAAAAGGGTTAGTAGCAGTCGGGGCACCAGTAAAAAAAAAAAAACCACGTCAGAGCAGATGCCATGAAAATATTTGTAGGAAAGACAGAGGGCAGCCACATTACATTGGGGAGAAAGTGACTGGAGTCGAGACCCCAAGTCAGGACCGATCACATTGCATATCCGTCTTTGGAATTTGTCGGGAAACTCGAGATGAACAGCGGGGTGGAGCGGGGGGGGTGCATCAGATCATATATGGTAATAGTCACCAATAATTGATTCAGTATCTAATTCATTTAACAAGTCCTACTCAATGAATAGCAACATGAAATTCTCATCAAACAGCAAATTTCTTAACCTTGTCTTTATGATTTGAAAATGTCCGCTTACATTGGACCTGAGTAACTGATAGTGTGCAGATGACTTTATAATGTTATCACAGTTGGCTTTGCTTGTTTATTTATTGTATTTTAATTTGATATAGGGGGGGGGCACTTGCCATCTGACACCCTGGCCAGTCCGGTGATCCTTTCTTCTGTGTCACAACCCATTTTCTTCTGGCAAATCATAGGACATTTTTATCGTATTCACAATTGGTATAATTTTGTTAAGTATTTTCTTTCATATTGAAAGCAAAAATGTTAATTTTTTAACAGAAATTGTGTTTCTGTTCGTTAATAAACGTGAGAAATAAAAGTCACACACACACACACACAGATCTTTGAAAATGGTTTGGGGGCTGAATAATGATGCTATGAAATTGTATGAATAAAAGTGCTTATAAAAATACTGAAAAGATTTGCATCAAATTAACACACACATACACACACAGACACGCACGCATACTCACACACACAAACACACACACACAAACACACACACACAAACATATATATATATATATATATAGGTCATGCTGCACAATTTATACATTTAGACAATTCAAAAGCAGAATAGTGCATTGCATACAGTCCGTCATATTAAGAGCAATCGTTTGTGTTTACACTTAATGATTGTGTGAATCTGCCAATAATTGCTTCTGCATCCAATTCATCTAACAATTCCTTTTCAATGGATAGCAACATATATGATTCCATATTCTCCTCAGACAGCGAATATTTTATTTTATAAGTAAATTTCACACTAATGGGTAGAATATGGACACTGGGGAGACAAAAATTTCTGAAATACTCAATGCTTCATAGCCGAGCAAATATTATTTCATCGCACTCCCGCCTTTGCTTGAATGAAATGCTTTATATATATATATATATATATATATATATATAATAAAAGAAAGAAATCAACATGCTAGATGCAATCGTCAGGCCTGTTTCGATTGCATCTAGCATGAAACAGACTGTCGCCTCTAAGATTGATTTCTATCTTCACTTTTTATATTTACACACGCTCTATCTCTGATATTGAGCACTTTATCCCATAAATATAGCAGAAGTGGTGAAACGAAATGGCTATTTTTGTAGTGATTTTATAACATATTTATGTTATAATTTTCGAATATATATATATATATATATATATATATATATATATATATATATATATATATATATAATCATTTCATTCCAAGCAAGGCGGGAGTGCCACTAGTACGCAAGGGGCTTACAGAAATTGTAAGTAAGGGAAAAGACTGGATATAGGGATGGGGGTTGAGGAAAAGATAAAGAGAGAAACTGAGGAGGATAAAAAGAAGAACGGGAAACAAGGCAACAGAAGATGTCGATTGACATTATATTTAAGTTTTTGAAGATTATAGTTATCAGGGAAGCAACTAAGAGGAAGGGAGTTCCACTGTCGGGAAGTGCGAGAGAAGAAGCTGTTGGAGCAGAAGAGGCGGTTACATGCCCGATGTAGTTTATTGTCATACCCAAGACTACGTGTAATTAAGGTGTACATGTGTACAGTGTACATTTTTTTTTGTAATTAAAGTGAACAGGTGTACTTGTTGTAATTACAGTGTACATTCACTGTACGTATTACTAGCAGTATTACAGAATGTTATAATCTAATTTTTTTGTTTTAATTTGAATTGGTTAATATTTTTGGTATACTGCCCGATTTACACATGAACAGATAGTTCAAAAGCACAATATAGCATTGCATGCAGTCCGCTATATTAAAATCAATCGATGGTGTTCACTAGATAAATGTTCGCATCTGCCAATAATTTCTTCTGCATCCAATTCATCTAACAATTCCTTTTCAATCGATAGCAACATGCATGATTCCAAATTTTCGTCAGACAGCGAATTTCGCAACCTTGTCAGCTGACTCCAGGCCATTGATTGATATCCTTCGAAGTTGCCGACCATCTCAAATCACGAATTGCAATATTAACTTTAAATTCATACTCTTGCTAAAAAAATAGAATTTTTTGATTACGCCTGACTTCTAACTATTCTACATCTTTCCATTACCTTCCCTGCTTCATTCCTTTTCATGCACTACGTATTTATGTCTCTGTTTCTTTCTTTATTGCATTTTTATTTGACATGGCGGAGCACTTCATCCGGGGTACGCTTGCCAACGGGAATGCTGGCACCCTGGTCAGTTCACCACAGTTTCCAGGTAACTGTTCAAACACCTGAAAATGAAGCATAACGCACCAGTTGATGATAGGGGTTATAGTAGTAGCCACATCTCACAGACATCCCAGGTTAGTGCACAGAGCAATATATCTGCTGAGTTTCTAAATCGCTTTCTTCATCAGATTTTGGACTCCTGGGTAATGCAGCATCACCATGGCGACACTTCCTGTTGACTTTATCAACCACAGTAACATCAGGCTTCGTATGTTCAAGCTTACGGTCGGTTTGGATTTGGAAGTCCCACAATGCTGTTGCTTGTTCGTTCTCCATAACGCTTTCCGGTTTGAGATGATACCACTTTTCGTTCGCGTGATATGTCCAGCTGAGACACCGTGGGAAATTTAGACACACCTTATCGGAGCGCCGCTTGCACTCGCTTTGAGTAAACATTTGGCACGCGCTTCCGACATGGGTCTCGTTTTCAACTTCCTTCTCATATTATCGGCACATATCCAATTGTATTAAATGGTAAATGCCCTTTAAGAGTTTGTTACCAGGACTTTGGTCTTGGGTGGCCAACAATAGACTTTATTCAAGTTGCCCCTCATTATTATTATTATTATTATTATTATTAATTAATTAATTTGATTCGATATCCTCTACAACTCTTAGATGTTTTGACCGGGTAATCATGGTCGTGTCTTGATCCCTATCCACAGCTGATAGACACAACATGAACTGTTCCGAGCAGCGCTGCCACCTGCGGATCCCATTAATGTCAGCTATCCCCAAGGCGTATTGAATTCAATCTTCACTGAGTACTCATCTACTTATTTATGTCAGTCTAAGATAATTGTATGATCCGGTGCTATTATAATCGATCAAGAGTTCCTTGATCAAATCCAAAAAACAATCAGCAATATTATTAACCCCGATCTGGCATCTCGGCTTCAATCACTTTCTCACCACCTGTGCCCTTTCTACAAATACTCTCATGGTAATTGTTCGGATGAGCTCTTCGCTATGGTGTTTAGACTCTTCGAATGTAAGCGCAGTACAAGACTGGCGATGAGATCTCATCATATTGCTGTAGAGCTGGCTCGAGATGTAACCGTACATTCTATGCCAGCAGTTTCTTTTCTGACACTTCTCGCTTGTGGAACTCCTTTCCAGATTCATGCATTGCAATCAACTTTAATCTGCAAAAATTTAAATGCAATGTCAATCGCTATCTGCTGTCCTCCTGATTACCCCCCTTCTGTTCTCCCTCACTTAGCAATGTTCCTAACTATTCGACATCCAGTAACTCCTTGCGTCTCGGTAGCTTTATTGCCTTGCTTAGAGTGAACTTTATTAAATATATATATATATATATATATATATATATATATATATATATATATAAAAATTAAGAGAGAGAGAGAGAGAGAGAGTGAAGGAGAGAGTATATGCGTATGGTACTTATATGAAAATGCAATATCTATCTATCTATCTATCTATCTATCTATCTATCTATCTATTATGGCTCGTTCATATCTATCTATCTATCTCTATCTATCTATCTATCTATCTATCTATCTATCTAACTATACGGCTCGTTCATATCTATCTATCTATCTATCTATCTATCTATCTATCTATCTATCTATCTATCTATTACGGCTCGTTCATATCTATCTATCTATCTATCTATCTATCTATCTATCTATCTATCTATCTATCTATCTATCTATTACGGCTCGTTCATATCTATCTATCTATCTATCTATCTATCTATCTATCTATCTATCTATCTCTCTATTACGGCTCATTCATATCTATCTATCTATCTATCTATCTATCTATCTATCTATCTATCTATCTATGAGGTACCTCCAGTAATTTTAAAATGAATTTTTATAAATGAAAATCTTTCTTGAAGCTTTCATTTTAGCTTTGACTCAAAGCTAAAATACTATATTTACTATTTCAAGTAAGCAAAATACTCTGGTTTATTTCAAACAGAAATTATATTGATTAGAATTTTTAAAATGTTTTTGCTAAACTAGCTGATTGGCGCCCTTTTTAGCAGTCTTTCATTGCAATGTAATTTTCTGTGTTAAAAAAATCTTCTGAAAACAAAATATACTTTTCTGAAACTTTATTTCAGGACTCTTAGCTAATTTAAAGTATTATTAATCTGACTTGAAAAAATATTATTTACTTTAAGTTTAAAATAGCACAGAAATGTATTTTTAAAATAAAACAGTAGCTGTTTACATAATTATTGAGGCCTTGACAAGCATAATGATTATTGTTCTACGGAGAATTTATCTGTAAAACATAATTTAAGAAAATGTGAGCGTCTTTTTGTATATATTTTTTAAGTTCTCATAACTAGTAATAACGTTGGAAAATATTCTGTGTAATCTAATTTACGAAATATTTTGACTTTAAATTTACTATAGTCATCGCTCTTATTTTTTGATAAATGTCGTGTATGGTCGACCATACTTTAAAAAATGGGCGCGTTGCGTAATTTATATACATAAAAAAAATTAAAAATTATTAAAAAAATCTTAAAATATTATTAAATGATTTGTATTAAGCTTTTCAATTTTTGATTAGTAAATATAGTTTTCACTTGATAACAATATCACCTAACTAGATGAAAGTAATGCAAAATTTTAAAAGATTTATGTATTATAAATTATTATAATTAAAGTTAAAATATGAAAACAATTATCCATTATTCATCGAAATTTTCTTTTCTTAAGACAATAGTGTGCTTAACAAAGCATATTAATAAAAGTAATTAAAAGCTTTTCTAATTAAATAGTTTTATTGCATTTTTTATTCGGAGCAAATTTTCGGGACGTGAGTAGTAGTTTAAAAAAAAATTGATGATTCCAAGGAGTCCTGCATTTAAATAATAAAAAAAATTTCGGATGAAAAGTTAATTTCTCAAAATTTCATGAAATTAAGTAATTAGTGGTGGTGGTCGTGGTGGGTTAACATATGTAAAAAAAAAAAACTAAAAAAAAATTAGCGAGATTTTCTAAAAACAATTTCAAAAATAATTTTAGTCTAAAAGTTTGATTAAATCCGATAATTATTTAATTTTTGCAAAATTTCCAAATTAATGTATTTTTCACCTGAAAAAAAGGGCGTTTCACTAATCGCAGATATTGTGTCGACCGCTGTGCCCCCGCCCCCCGAAAAAAAAAAAACCAAGATTTTTAACCAAAATTTCGAACGTGCTAGAAAAATACTTTGGTCTTTCCTCTTAATAATAACATAAATATTTTCACGATGAAACTTTGTTTTATTAAGTTTGGGGCCTTTTTTCATCATGCTACGCTGTTTTATCAGCGAAATAGAGGCGGTAGCTCCTATCTATCTATCTATCTATCTATCTATCTATCTATCTATGTTTTCTCTGTTTGAATACGAACAAACATCAGCCAGTCATGAGGGTACGACTAGCTGAAGAAGGAAAGAAAAAGATTGAAACCGAGGTTTTATGTCAAAAGCGACAGGCGACAAACAGACGCCATAACATCGTGAAACGAAACAAAGCAAAAAATTGCAAACCATGCACGGGTATTGATTATTCGACTCAGAGCCTTGTCAACTCTTAACCAGTCAACCTTCTACCCAGATGAAAACCCCGCTTGTTCAGCGATATTACTTGATTACCCGGATGATGAGTCATGACATAGCGATAATACACAGACAGTACAGTCGACGCGATAAAACAAAAACAAAAAAAAAAAAAAGTTAATATTGACACGTGACTGGCATTGTAAGCATAATAAAGAGAAACAGGAAGGGAAAAAGAAATAAAGAAAGAATGAAAGAAAGAAAGAAAGAAAGATAGAAAGAAAGAGAAGAATTTAGTGTTCAGTAAAGAGAGGTGAAAGTGTAAGAGATATAACCATCTATACAGCGGAAAGTGCTGTGCAACCGGAAGTAATAGTTGGCAATAGACGCAACTTCCGCTCGTTTCATCCGTTCGTTTTAAGGTGTTAATATATTTATCAGGGGTATTTATCCGCACGCCCACGTCATAACAGAATGTGGCACAAGGTCGGTGTTTCGTATGGGATTTCAGAAAGCCGTGCAAAAAATTACACAAGCAAACTCGGTTCTTCTACTTTTGGGGACGCCTTAGGCACCGGTTAATGATTCTAGCCCCATCACGAAGTAGAGGTACTGCCTGGGGGTATCCCCCCACCACACACCGCGACTTGAGCTAATATTAATTTCAAATTTCCCTACTTGAATCAAAGAATTATATTTACCAAAATTTCTTTTTCATGGAGAAGAAATTATTAAATAAATCTGAAATCGACATATTCATAGCCCCCAAATGTATGCAACCAATTGAAATATTTTGCAATAGCTTTTCACTGATTGTGACTAGTTTTTTACGGTTTATCAACCCTTTGCAGGTTATTTAAAGATAGAAAATATTATTAGATTGCAAGAATTTTTTTTTTACTTTTAGCGATAATAATGATTTAGCGATACAAATCTTACTAATTAACCCATAGCCGGGGCAGAAGAGTTGGATTCATACATTTTCCAAGGGTATTTGCGCGTAAGTAAATATAATGAACCCATCAAGAGTTGGAACTCGGCTATCCGATTAACAATTAGGATGGACTTAATAAAGTCGATAGTTTGGAACATATTTCTTGCACACTGCTTCCTAAATAATGTTCGAACAATTTCTGAACGGAATTTCGTCCTTGTCTAAGAACGATTATTCGTAATTTGGAAAGGTCGATCAATAAAATTAATCGACGCAAAATGCCTGTTGTCTTTAATAATAGTAATAATAATAATAAAAATAATAATAATAATATATATATATATGTGAAAAGTGTGTGTATATAAATATATATATGTATAATTATTTATATATTATATGCGCGGTACTTATTAGAAAGCGCTCAATATCAGAGATAGAGCTGACATATTTGGTTGGATAGATGTGAGTTTGTGACCCTGTGTTTCACGCTTTAGTGATCGTCAGACAAACTGATTAATTTTTTTCTTTTGTCAGTTTGTCTGACGATCGCTAAAAGCGTGAAACGCAGGGTCACAAACTCACATCTATCAACCAAATATATATATATATATATATATATATATATATATATATGAAAATTTCTAAGAGTTAACCTGCAGAAAAGACAATATTTATAAATATAAATGACAATAGGAAAACTGTAGTTATTGCTGACGCGTTTCGTCCAATGTGGACTTTCTCAAAGCAAAAAACGAAATGAATTTAATTACAGAAAGTAACTAATAATAACAAAAAACAGAATGTTCTTAGCAACTGGAGGAATGTAGAGAATGCTATTTTCATATTGTTAACTGACAACAGCCGCCTTCCCTTACCACCAATCGGGGGATTTGTTTGGTTAGCTCAATATCATATCATCACATTTTCAACGGCTGCCCCTTTTTAAAATATTTAATTTTAAGTTTCTAATATAATGTCATCCCTCCATTTGCGTCGAAAAATACTAGCGCGTTGACGTTAGTTGAAATAGTTTATACTCATAAAGTAATTTCAGATTTCCCTATTATGTAATTTATATGCTCTGTTATAATAAATACATTGAACTCTTTTTGTGGATCAGTTTTAATATTTTATATTATTAGGATCCACTTGGAATATATTTTCTGAACTATATATATATATATATATATATGTAATATTTTTTTGTTTAAAAATATGATTCCTTCGCCACATATGAGTTCTCATGTTTCAAAAACGAGAGCCGAAATCATCCAAATAATTATTAAAATTAAGTTGAGTTGAGGTGTTTAGTCTCGTTTCATCTTCAAGCCAAATTTTAGGAAAAAGCTATCTTTTGGTTTACGTGTGTTTTTTAGGCATGGTCCGTCATAACATTCTTTTTTTGGTGCCACCCCACAAAAACGAATGTTATGACGGACTATATATATATATATATATATATATATATATATATATATATATATATATATATATATACATTGAAATAATAAGAAAAACAGTAAGCTTTATAATCCGATGTTCTTAGTAATTATTTTTATTTTTATTTAAAAAACACATATTTTAAAAAAGAAAATTATAATATATATATATATATATATATATATATTATTGTCTTGTTTTAGAATATATATATATATATATATATATATATATATATATATATATATATATATATGGGGAAGGTTTAGCAAAAGTGAAAGATATTAGTTTGATAAACGTTTTTTATTTGTTCTTTAAGTTATCATTCTGTCGGAATCCGATCATCGACATTCGATCTATATTTGATTACAACCCCCGACCCATATATATACATATTCATATATAGATAGATAGATAGATATGAAGAAATATAGTTTTAAGATGTGCTATATTTATGGGATAAAGTGCTCAATACCAGAGATAGAGCGTATGTAAATAAAATATAGAAGTGAACATTGAAGTCAACACTCACAGGCGACAGGCTGTTTCAAGCTATGCGCAATATATATATATATATATATATATATATGTGTATTTAGGCAGCAACCCTTCTTTCATGCAAGCTTCATTAAATATGACAGACAAGTTGCTTTGATTAAGTTTAATAAATTTAAGTTTAATAAATTTAAGTTTAATAAATTTAAGTTTAATAAATTTAAGTTTAATAAATTTAAGTTTTATAAATTTAAGTTTAATAAATTTAAGTTTAATAAATTTAAGTTTAATAAATTTAAGTTTAATAAATTTAAGTTTTATAAATTTCTCATATGGTCTTAAAATATTTTTTTCAGTAAATAAATTATAAAAAAACTGTCTAAATCTTTTATTTTTCTAAGCGCTAAAGGTATAGCCGAAACCGCTCGGAAAAAATAAAATTAATTGAAGATTTTTGTATAATTTATCTACTGAAAAGAAAAAAAAAATGTAAGATCATATAAGTAATTATATAAAAACGTAATCAAATCACCTTGTCATATTTAATGAAGCTTGCCTCTCTATATATATATATATATATATATATATATATATATAGTTGCGTTGATGTGAGTTTGTAATCCTGGATCACAAACTCACATCAACATAAAAAATATCTAACTCTCTCGCAGATATTGACCTCTTACCAGCAAGTACCACGCATATATAATATATAAATAATATATATAAAAAATAGCATCTATCTATCTATCTACCTATCTATCTATCTATCTATCTATCTATCTATCTATCTATATATATATATATATAGTTTATGCAAATTTAGGTAATCCGTATGGGGTAGACCTGAGAAGATGATATCAGAGAGCTCAATGTAACATTCAGAGCAGATATGTTTGAATAAAAGACAGACCACGTTAAGATTCCATGTAATAAGCTATTTCACCATAACCCCTTTTGGAAGTAAAGTCTGATGATCCAGAACCCTGTTAAAGGGTTATGGTGGAATCTTAACGTGGTCTGTCTTTTATTCAAATATATATATATATATATATATATATATATATATATATATATATATATATATATATATATATATATATAAATAAAAAAAAACATACTACATTAAGCTCTCTGGATTTTATCATCCTTAGGTTTTACCCATACGGATTACCTAGTTTTTCATAAACTATATATATGTATACATACATACATACGTATATATATATATATATATATATATATATATATATATATATATATATATATATTTAATAAAAAACAGAATAAATTCCTATAAAAAAATACTATTCTTAAAAGTGTGCTCAATATAGAGTAGAGCAAATATGATTATTTATTCGAAAATTATAACATAAATATATGTTATAAAATCATTACAAAAATAACCATTTTGTTTCAACACTTCTGGCGTCTTATCAAGTGATGGTATTGAATCAAACCATCACTTGATAAGACACCAGAAGTTTTGAATAAATAGCTATTTTATAGTGATTTTATAACATATTTATGTTATAAATTTCAAATATATATATATATATATATATATATATATATATATATATATATATATATATATATATATATATATATTTATATAATATATATAAAATATATATTATAAATATATATATAAAAGGCAGGATGTGTGAGTGTGTGTAACGAATGCACGTCCGCAATTTTCGACGGATATGCACCAAAATTTACATGCACTAGACCGACTTTGCATTTCCCAACTCTCATCGATAGTGGAAATAATCGATTTTTTCATGCTTCTACGGCAGTTTTCATGCAGTTTGCTGCCATTTTCTACTGGCCAGAGTGAGAGCTTATAGCTGGCTGCCACGAATAGGCAGGAAGATTCTATTGGCCAGCGTGAGAGCCAACAACTGATTGACACGAATGTTAACTAGACTGCAAAAAATCGATAGCTGCATTCGTCACAAGTGGGAAAAATTTATATCTGCATGGCACTTTACTCCAATTGGCTCATTCACTTGCTTAAACTCAACGTTGATTCTGATTCCGCAGAACTGGGTTGGGTGTGAAAAAGTATTTGTTGTTAACTTTCTTTTTTCATTCGGTTTTTCCAGTTACGAGTCATTTTTTAAAGCTGATCGTTTTGTGTTCATTTTGTTTAGTTCTTTTTTCGTAACAGATTTAATGTTTAGTATAGAGCTTAGAAAAAATTCGCTGTGTGAGATAGACAAGAAGTAAGGCATGTAGCAACATCAGCACGGCAAAGGACACTCCTTTAAAGGCAAGGAAGGGCAAAAATATTTTAAGTCAATTGATAGCGATTGCTGTATGAGTCGTACGATTTTTTAATCAAGCACGGGCAACGCCGGGTCATGCTGCTAGTATTTTATAAAATCTGACTATTGCTCTCCGTGCTAAAAAAAAAAAAAGAAGAAAAACCGGTATCAAAATCACAAAATTAATGCAAACGTTCCCACTCTATCCAGATATTAAATTCAATAGATAAATTGTGGTCCATTATTAAAATAAATTATTCGGAAATTGAAAACAATATTAAAGCAAGGCATATCTCCGAGAAGAATAAATACTGCCTGAAGTAAATATTATAATCAGATTGACTCAATCGGGACCACAAAGTCATTGTGTGCTCCACGACCCTTTCCTTAGTTCGACATCGCAACACATAGTTTCGAATTCAGAGTTATCTATCGCAAACTCTTGGCCGACTAAGGCTGAAGATCCCAGTCTGCTCTATTACTTTCTATCGATTGAAAGAAAAGCTCGTTTCATGCCTTTCTTTGGGGCATTTGCTGCTAGTATATATATATATATATATATATATATATATATATATATATATATATATATATGTGTGTGTGTGTGTGTGTGTTTGTGTTTCTGTGTGTGTGTGTGTGTGTAAACATATATAGAAAATAGGAAAGAACTCGTTAGGTTAATAATCCAAAGTTCTTTAGTATTTTTGTTATTATTTCTAAAAAACAGTGCTCGATAAAAAGTAGAGCATACATATAATTATTTATTTAAAAATATGATTCCAACGCTACATAATGTAGCGTTGGAATCATATTTTTAAATAAATAATTATATATATATATATATATATACGCCGATGGCGTCGCCGTTTTGAAACTAAATATTTGTGTTTTGGCGGTGAATATCTAGCTGCTAAGTAACCCGATCACGACATACAACAGTGGGAAATTTTTCTGTGTCTATTAGTTTTGGCATTAATATTGAAAAGCAGACGGGTAAGCGTTTGGTTCAGTCAAATCAGTTGATTTAGGTAAAGATTTATTTTGTCTGAATCGAAAAACAAAAACTGATTGGCCTGTTGCAACTTTTACGAGCGTTACACTGGAGAAGCTTATGGCAGGAGCGACCTCGTTGTGGTTTTAGAAGAAAAATGTCAGCTGAATGGATTGTTACCTTGAACCCAGCGGCACATCAACATAAATAAAAATCTTTTGTAACGTGGGAAATGTGCAAGGTTACATGACTGCACTATAGAGCAAAAGTTTATGAACCACCCCGGGATTTCGAAGAAGCACCCAAAATTGAAGATTGCGTGCTTTTTAAAAATAGTGAAGTGGTTGTAATGACAAAAGTACGCAGATGTAGGATTTAAGCAAACTTTATTCAACTGAGAATACAAGGTTCGCGTATAGTGTCCTTTTATAGTCCCAGTAAACACAAGTAGCACTCTCAAAGAGGATAGTAACAAAACAAGGGGAGACCACTCTTGATTATTCATAATAGGGGTTTATAATATATTATCAATAATAATTGTAATTTATATTCTTTTCTGACAATTCCCACCCCTGAAACTCTCTTCGTGATTCCTCGCCATCTACAATTTAAAAAGTTTAAATGCAACGTCAATCGCCATCTTTTTTCTTACTGAATTCTGTTCTTTTATTGTCCTTTCTCCACACTAAAGTCTTCTCACTTTCTTCCACTTCCAGGAACTTCTTGCGTTCTAGTGGCATCATCGACTTTTATTGGGGTAAAATGATTAAAACATTGTAGATAATAATAAAATACTCGTCGATGAAATAACCTCACGGAAAGGATTATGAAACATCTAAAAATATTGACCCTAAAGGAAAAAAAAAATGACTAAAAACTCCGCCTTAGAATTGTCGGATGCTCCTGCTATATATCTCGAGATTTTCGACAAAATCCAAGGAAGGGTCTGCAATGTTATCGGTTCTGACCTGGCATCTCGACTTCAGTCACTTTCTCACCAACGTGACGTGGCTTCTCATTTTTTTTCCAGAAATATTTTCGTAGCAGTTGTTATATTAAGCTCTCCTTCTTGGCACTTCGACCGCGTATTAATAAAATGGCTACTAGGTCTCATTGTGTTTTACTGTTGAAATCGGTAGATGCTTGTTGTCTACCCTTTTCGCTTTTAACGGAAAAAAACAGCTAAAATTCACACTCCACACACCAATTGTATAGAAAAAAAAACAACAACAACAAAAAAAAAAGACGTGCTGGAATGTCACCTTTCAGAATATGTATATATGTCATAAATTTTAGTCACATATGAAAGGAATCCTTACAAATATCAGCCACACGAACAAGAAAGTTGTATCAGTAAGTAAACCTTCTATTTATAAAATACACTGATGGTCTTGTTGCCACTGAACTGACTACTATAGTTTTCTATTAAGAAGACAAGGAAAGACGTGTAGAGGCAAAGTTAAGATGAAAAAAAAACAATAAAAGTTTTTGTAACAAACAAGAAATTTATAAGGAGAATATTAAACAAGGTAAAAGATTGTGGAAAATTGTTTGAAAGTCTTGGAAGTTTGCAAAATTTTTGTAAAGAAAAATGAGCTTAACTTAGAGATCTACCAAAATGGCTTCTTTTTGCAGAGTGTGCATTGTAGAACGCAAAAGTTAAGAATTCTTTGAATAACAACTTAAGTGAAAGGTATCTTGTAATGCTGGTTGATTGATTGATTTGCTTTTACGTCTTATCAACCTTTTTTCAGATTCTTTTAAAGCCAGAAAATATTTTTAGATTGGAAGAATGCTTTGGAGACACTAATGATTTACTGATGAAACTTCTGTTAATTAACCCATATCTGGGAGGTGGAGGAGAAGAGGTGGATTCATACCTTTCCCAAGGGTATCTATGTGTACGTAAATATAAGGAACCCAATTTGAACACAGCTCTCCGATTTCCAATTCCGAGCTGTTATCCCTTACCCCACCTGTACATTCAAGCTTACAGCACCTGATATTCCCACGCAGTCACCCATCTAGGTAGTAACCAGGCTCGACGTTGCTTAACTTCTGCGATCGTACAAGAACCTGTTTTTCTTTAACAAGATATGGCTGTAAGTCAATTAAAAATAAGAAAAGAATAAGAAGCCATATTGATGCGATATCTGGTCTGATGCTTACGCTATATATCTCGAAATTCTCCACAAAATCCAAGGAAGGGTCTGCAATGTTATAGGTCCTGACCTGGCATCTCGACTTCAGTCTGTTTCTTACCAACGTGACGTGCCTTTTCACTTTTTTACCAAAAATATTTTCCTGGCAGTTGTTTTAATAAGTTCTCCTCCTTGCTACCTCGACCGCGTGAAGCATACTACTAGATTGGCAACTAGGTCTCATTGTGTTTTACTGTTGAAATAGGTAGATGCTTACTTGCTCAGTTCGGGCCAGAGAGACTTTCTCGCCTTGAAAGGGTTTATAGTACATAATTAATAATAATCTTAATTTCTATTTTAATCATTTCTTTTCTGACAATTCTCACCTCTGAAAATCTCTTCTGATTTCTTGAGTCCCTGCAACCTACGATCTTCGAAAATTTAAATGCAACGTCAATCGACATCTTCTTTCTTCCTGAATCCTGTTCTTTTATTGTCATTTCTCCCCTCTAAAATCTTTTCATTTTCTTCCACTCCCAAAAACCACTTGCGTCATAGTGGCATCATCGCCTTACTTGGGGTGAAATGTTTAAAACAACATAGATGATAAAATACTATTCGGTGAAACAACCTGAATGTAAGGACTATCAGTTCAGTTATGTGCGATAAACGCTTAGGCGATCATGTATCTACGTGACTGACGAGGCAGATTTTTTTTTCCCGCAGAAGGGTGGTATTTCTTTCCTACGTTAGACCAGTTGGGGGTGAGATGGAGAAGAAGATGAGGATTCATACTTTTCCCAATGGTATTAGCACGTGAATGAATGTAATGGATTTGTCTAGAATTTGAACTTGGCTTCCTGATTTCTCAATCCGAGTCGCTATCCATTAGTCCACCGTTCCTCCAAGCGACTATGAATCATCTAAAAATATTGACCCTAAAGAAATGAAAATGCTTAAAAGCTCCATCTTAGAATTGTCCTATGATTTCTACCAGGCTTTCTATGGATGCGCCTGTAACAATATACATCGGACTAGCAATACCTGTGGAAATTACACGGCTTTCCTATTTGAAATTTTTGATGAATCTTAATTCTTCAGTTAATGATTGAATAAGCTCATGGCGAGTTCTATGACGATAAAATATCCGCAGAAATTGCCTTATTGCATCGTTAAATATTTGAGCTTAACAACTTCAATAAAATATTGCAATAACGATCATAAATATATATGCTAGTTGTTATTTTAAGAAGTAAGAGGCTACGAATGAATACATTTGAAATTTACAGTTTTTCATTTCACTGAAACAGACGTTAAACAATCTTATCTTCTCTTATTTGTGGCTTTGTTTTTCTCACTGAAACCAAGTCGCGTCTCTGATATCAAAACAGAATGGTCCATTATTTATTAGGTATTGGCAGGGCGTATCGGCCGTGCTAAATAAGCGAGGGACAATATATGTATATTATAATAGGATAATTGAGGTCAACGACCATCTAGCATCTTTTGGTGGGGAAGACATTTTGAATGAAAACCTTCGGTTAATAAAGTTGCTAATCATCTTGCTTCTAGTTTTCACTGGATTCTTGCGTTGGCTATATCCTCAAAAGTACTTTTGTAATACTAATATTCTCCCAGTACAAGACCCAAGAGCCAGTCAAGGTAGAGAGTTACTGAGTGTTTTTTTATGAGCGTAAGGAAAGAGAAGAAGTGAAATTCATAGGGTTATGCAAGAAAGTTTACTGTTGACTTGGAGAGGTCAAGATTGTTGTGATTGGGAAAACACCCTGCTGGGAGTCTGATCGTCAAAGCCGTAGTTCTTGGGAAGAAGCTGTCCGAGTGGAATTTCCTCTTTAATAATTGAATATGAAGGGAATGTGGATGATTCATGTTTGTGTATGTGGAATGGCATGGCGGCTTCCAGTTGTAAAGGTCAGGGCTGGTGTGACTATGCTATAGAAAAAGCGATAGGCTCGCGACATTTCGTCTGTGAGAGAGGGGTTGTCTGCTACAATGGAGACGAACTGGAAGCATATAGTCACCGATCGACACGAGGGTAGCTTAAGAGTCGTATGCGGGCACATTGTCGTGAAGAGACGGTGTTCATTTGACAAGAGACTGTGATTAATCCTCGCTGAGTGGCCTGCTATCGTATTTCTGTACTACGCCAAACTAAGGTCAGGATATCTTTCCCCTTTTTCCCTGATCAGCGTTGCAGTTAGACGCAGTTAGACTTAGATCCACGTTGAAAAAATGATAGAGTAGTAATTATTATTATTATTATTATTGCAAATGAAAGAATAATTAAATAAAAATGTTTGGTTTATGTTTACTGAGCCAAATAAAATTGCATGGGAAAATTTAAGCTGGCCTGACTTCAAACGTATAAGAGACAAACAAGTCTATATACGTGGTAGTTCTGATGTAACGGGACCTCGCCGCTTTGAAGTCGTAAAATAATGGAGTCATTTCAAATCTGATATAGAAAACCTGACATCTTGAAATATCTTTGATAAAGAAATCAAAAATATCTAAACATATGAAAGTAGAGTCTTACTTTTAAGAAATACAGTGTAACCCGGATGTAAGAGAGTTGTCGGGACCGGAGAAGAAGTCTCTTTATATCCGGGTTTATCTTATATCCGGGTTTGGTCTATTTTGTTTAGGTAAGTATGGGCTCTAATTTGGGACCAGAGAAAATCTCTCTTATATCCGGGTTTCTCTTATATCCGGGTCTCTTATATCCGGTTTACACTGTACTAAAGTTATACATTTGTGTAGAGATCAATAATGGATGGATTGATTCGTTTTCTATGAGGAGGCACGGTAGAGTAATGAGTAGCGGCTTGTATTGTGGAAGCGGAGAGTCGAATCCATCACATTTACTTACGTGCTAATACCTTGCGCGCAAATGCCCTTAAAAAAAGGCATGAAACGACCTTTCTCTTTCAATCGATAGAGAAAGTAATAGAGCAGACTGGGATCTTCAGCATTGGTCGGACAAGAGTTTGCGATAGATAACTCTGAATTCGAAACTATGTGTTGCGATGTCGAACTAAGGAAAGGGTCGTGGAGCTCACAATGAATCGGTGGTCCCGATTGAGTCAATCTGATTATAATATTTACTTCAGGCAGTATTTATTCTTCTCGGAGATATTCCTTGCTTTAATATTGTTTTCAATTTCCGAATAATTTATTTTAATAATGGACCACAATTTATCTATTGAATTTAATATCTGGATAGAGTGGGAACGTTTGCATTAATTTTGTGATTTTGATACCGTTTTTTCTTCTTTTTTTTTTTTTAGCACGGAGAGCAATAGTCAGATTTTATAAAATACTAGCAGCATGGCCCGGCGTTGCCCGTGCTTGATTCAAAAATCATACGACTCATACAGCAATCGCTATCACTTGACTTAAAATATTTTTGCCCTTCCTTGCCTTTAAAGAAGTACCCTTTGCCGTGCTGATGTTGCTACATGCCTTACTTCTTGCTTATCTCACACTGCGAATTTTTCTAAGCTCTATACTAAACATTAAATCTGTTACGAAAAAAGAGCTAAACAAAATGAACACCAAACGATCAGTTTTAAAAAAGAACTCGTAACTGGAAAAACCGAATGAAAAAAGAATGTTAACAACAAATACTTTTTCACACGCAACCCAGTTCTGCGGAATCAGAATCAACGTTGAGTTTAAGCAAGCGAATGAGCCAATTGGAGTAAAGTGCCATGCAGATTTAAATTTTTCTCACTTGTGACAAATGCAGCTATCGATTTTTTTTTGCATGCTAGCATGCTAGTTAACATTCGTGTCAATCAGCTATTGGCTCTCACTCTGGCCAGTAGAAAATGGCCGCAAACAACATGAAAAGTGCTGTAGAAGCATGAAAAAATCGATTATTTCCACTATCGATGGGAGTTGGGAAATGCAAATTCGGTCTTGGCCTTCCGTCAACTTGGAGCATGTGCATGTAAATTTTGGTGCAAATCCGTCGAAAATTGCGGCCGTGCATTCGTTACACACACACACACACACACACACACACACACACACACACACACACACACACACACACACACACACACACACATCCTTCCTTTTATAGATAGAGATAAACATTTAATCCGGTTCGAAGTCTGACCTGTAATACATTATTAGACATATTTTTTTTCAACTGTTGAAAATCTCCTTGCAAGAAGAACAGGCACATTGGTTATCGAGACAGTTTCGTAAGATGTTTATAATGATTTCATTATTTCCTGGGGTACCCATGAATATGTCTATGCGCCAGAATTAAATATCTTAAAATTCCGTCAATAGAGGCGTCTTATTAAGTATTTGAAATCGCAGCTGAGTGCCCGTCTCCCCCAGACACACAGCGTGGGATGTAGTCAGGTATTGAAAACACTTTTGAATTGTTTGAACAAGAAGTGTGTGTGTATGTGTGTGTAAAAAAAGAGAGAGAGAGAGAGAAAGAGAGAGAGAGAGAGAGGGGGGGGAGATAAAGAAACAGACAGACAGAAGAGAAAAAAAATGAAAGTAAATATCATGTGGGGTGAAATGTATGACCTATTTACAATTCGACATATTCGGAGCGTCAAAAATAATACGGGATGACCTCTCCCTCCATTTTTCGTTCAGTCATTTCATATATATATATATATATATATATATATATATATATATATATATATATATATATATATATATATATATATATATATATATATATATATATATTGATATATATATATATATATATATATATATATATGATAAGATAAAATATTTTTTAATTCTATATACTATTTTTAAAACGTATTATTAAATGTATTTTTAATAGAACGTTTTCCATTTGTTAAATTTTTTTAGAGAAATATCAATTCTATATTTTACATAAATGCATGCATATATATATATATATATATATATATATATATATATATATATATATATATATATATATATATATAGATATATATATATATATATTCATATATATATTTTTTTTTCTCTTCTATACATATTAATGAAATTCAATATTCATTTCATTATATATATATATATATATATATATATATATATATATATATATATATATATATATATATATAATGAAATGAATATTGAATTTCATTAATATTAATTATTATTAATGCTCTATCACTTAATATTGAACATTATAATCATAAAGGCTGTTTAAATTAGCAATTCCTTCCAATACAAAGCCTAAAAATAAGCAACAATAAAACAAACACGTACCTTAGCAAAAATCAAAAGCGCTTAGTGTCTACAGTATAAAGAAACTGGCAATGTAAAGCCAAGCCCAAACATAACTGTAACTGCAACAACGACCTACAATTCATTGGGAGCCAGTAATCAATAGCCGCTATTCTAAGTTTCACGTCAACTTCGATCATCGGATGCTAATACATGCACACACACACACACACGCCCCCTCTCTCTCGCACACACAGACATATTGATAATTGATATCAAAATGTATACTGATATGATACCTGTCAAAATACGATCAGACGCGATTAAAGAGCTTTTAGTTTCAATTTCAATAAAAAAAAAGATTGAACTTAAAGCTCAACGCTTTTCTCGTCATCTACTGAAAAAAACCAAAAAAAAAAAACCCAAAAAACAGAACGTGCATATTTTTGCTAACTAAAATTACGTGTTACAGTATTTGTAAATATTATCCATACTATTATATAGTAAATAATTAGCAGTGTTCCTACTCGATACAACACAATAATCTGTTCAAAATTGATTTGACGTATTTTTAATTAACTTGTCAAAAGGACAAACAAGTGAGATAGCGCGATGATCCCATTCACCTCTTAAAGTCGATCGACAACAGAATATAACAAGGTTGGCATTTATTTAGCATTTATCATATCAGTTTCTTTCATAGCATTTTCTACACAGCTCTCGGCTCTCTCAGGCGTTCTCAATACCATGCAGTGTTGATTAGTGTGATTTCAGATAATGTGGAAGGTATGTTTAACACTGTTTGCTTAATCATTTTTTTTTCGCTAGTCTTTCAATGGACTGAAATGGGTGCATAAAAATGCAAGTGGGGCGTTCTAGGCGTCATATCCACACAGTCAAATCTTTCATAGTTTGAAGTCATAATTAGAGCCGCTATTTCGTTTCTGGGTAAGCAAATTAACTACGTTAAATTCAACTGGAAGTTACAAAGATTTTGTTTTTTAATTATTTCACCCCAAGCAAGATGATTATACCACAAAGACGTAAGGGGGTTACTGAGAGTGCTTTTTTTAAGCAAATCACCCCAAGCAAGGCGGGAGTGCCACTAGCACCCAAGGAGTTACAGAAAGTGATAGTAAGAGTAAAAGAGGAGTGTTTGGGAAAAGGATAAAGAGAAGGGCAGGGATCAAGGTCAAGGCATCAGAAAATATCGATTGACATTATATTTGAATATTTGAAGATTATAACTATCAGGGAAGCAAGTGATAGGAAGGGAGTTCCACTGATGGGAGGTGCAAGATAAGAAGCTGTTGGAGTAGAAGAGATGGCTACATTTAGCCGTTTTGACAATGAAAGGGGTGGGACCGAGATGCCAACCTAGTAGCACGCTTAAATTCATGCAGTTTATGGACCAGTTAAAGTAGCTCGTTAGAGCAGTTGCTATGAAAATACTCGTAGAAAAGACACAGGGAAACAACGGTACGTCTGTGAGAAAGTGACTGTAGACGAGTTGCCAATCACATTGCACATCCTATCTCTATAAACTACCCCTTAACGTAACTCTCTACTTCGAGTGGCTCCCAGACCTTGTACTGGGTGAAGCTTACTGTAAATGAAACAAAAACAACCTAGCAATGGATTTAATATAATCATTCCACTTCATATCTTCTTAGGGTTAGCATCAGCCATGCTGATGGAAGATAAATAAAAAGGTTATTTAAGAGGTACAGTGGAGTAATGGATAGCGGCTCGGACTGAGGAATCGGAGAGCCGAGTTCGAATTCCCGTCGGATCCATTCATTTACGTACTAATACCCTTGGGAAATGTATGAATCCTCTTCTCGCCACCCCAGCTATGGGTAAATAGCAGGGTTCTATAACCTTGGGTGGCAACCAGTCTAGAAAAAGGAAAAACTCTGAATTCAAAATCGGCCTGGAGAGGGTTGGGCTCCGTCAGGCTATCTGGCCCAAGAAGGTCCACTCCTACTGTGGCTGCAGTATACATGATGTCCCTACGACTCTACGGGTCACGCGATAAAAAAAAGGAGAGAGAGAGAGAGAGAGAGAGAGAGAGAGAGAGAGAGAGAGAGAGAGCGCAGTTTCGTTTTAGAGGCATTAAAATTAACTGGCCACTTCTTGCCCCAGTTAACAACGGATTGAAGGTCATTTTTGATATCAGTTGATTTTATCGAACCTATTAGATTTACTATTAAGACAGAAGTAAATAGGATTACGATGGATTTTACTTTAAGAAATTGAGAGAATTCTGACGCCAGCTTATCTTTTCTTCGCTGGAAGAAATTCGATGCGGCTAACCGAAAACTACGGTGATGTTAAAAAAAGTCACCCAACTTGAATTTTAATTGGCGCGAGGCTATGAGAAACACTTTCCACCCACACCAAAGAAAAGGAGCAATTTTTGAATTAGTCAGCACCGCTTTGTGGCTTTCAATGAAACTAGTCTTGCGGCAAAAATAACCGGTTTTGAAAACTTTTTTGTGCAAAATTGGAATAAAATGAAGGTTTATTTTATAATGAAATTTATCAATGAATTATGTTCCCAAACGTTTAATTTTCAAAAGATATTTTCACACACACACACACACACACACACACACACACACACACACACACACACATATATATATATATATATATATATATATATATATATATATATATATTCAGTTTACCTTGAAGATCTATTTAGGTGAAACCTAGGTAGGTAATTTCTGGCTCACTAGGATTATATATATATATATATATATATATATATGTGTGTGTGTGTGTGTGTGTGTGTGTGTGTGTATAGGAATGGGCAGGATAAAAATGTACATATATATGTATATATTAGTGAATATACAATATATCCAACGTCAATAACACGACTCGGGGTTTCATGCAGTTTATGCAATCTTCAGGTACGGAGATAATCTGATAGTTTGCGTTCACGTGATGATTCAAAATTGTGTTAAAACTTGTTTATTTAATTATTGTTACGTAAAATATTAAAAATAACCATTGATAATTTATATCATTCAAATTCACAAGTTCGAAAGGCGAAGAATTAAAAAGTAAATAATAATTTTTTTTTAAATCATTTAAATTTCATTTGAATTTGGGTTCCAAATTCAACAATATATCAAGGGGGGTAACTCTTGTTTTTTTTTTAACATATGATACCGATGAGCCTAAACTAGAACGCGGATTATAAATATAATATAAGGGTACAAATCTAAAAAATGAAATAAACAAATTTTAGTATACAGTTTTGAATCATCATCACGAGAACGCAAACTATTTAATGTACCTGAAAATACACACACACACACACACACACACACACACACACACACACACACGTATATATATAGGTAAAATTCGTAATAGTGATACCTATTAATATAAAATATTCATTATAGAGTATAAAAATGAATTACATATCAGTGAAACTCAATTGTACCCCATTTTTTATATTTTCGCTCCGAGGATAAATTCATTGGAACTCGTCAATACTAAAACGTTTTAGTATTGACAAGTTCCAGGGAATTTTCCCAGCGGAAAAAGGCCATAAAAATAAAGGTACAATTGAGTTTCACTGATATGTAATTCATTCTAAGACAACTAAGAATCCCAAAGAATAGAAATTTTTGGAGAGCCATGATTGACCATGTTCTAAAGGGACGCGACACATTGAAAAAAAAGAAATATATATATATATATATATATATATATATATATATATATATATATCAACTATGTGGTACAGTTCAATTTATATTACATTCGTGTGGAATTCGAACTCGGCTCCAAATTACCCACTACTCCACCGTGCCTCCTCTCTCTCTCACACACACACACACACACACACACACACACACACACACACACACATATATATATATATATATATATATAAGGTTGTTCCAATAACTTGGACCGATTTTAAATGTAAATTAAGTTTAAGCGTCTAATGATTTTTTTCTTTTTTCTTTCAGATTTGGCGGACATTTGGGCGATATTATTTTTCACACATAATTGCCCTGACTTAAATAACATGATCCAATAGAGAAATAAATAAATTTTCACTAATAACACTGAGTTATTTACTGCTGACTTTGATCCGTCTTAATGAAACACCCTTATATATAATTCATCTTAATGAAAACACCCTTATATATATATGATTGATAGCCCTACCTACCTATCTATCTATCTTGACATGACATTTTCTGTCCTGTAATGTAATTCAGCACTTACTTATCTTTGCCAAGGTTAGACCGACATTTGAGCATTTAGTTTGTGAACAGCAAGTAAACCGGGACTCATCGCACATATTTACACATAAGCACGTTGCCAATTTAAACAGGTTGCAGCTATTTATACAGGCTTTATATTTTAAAGATTGATTCACGAGCTGAAATGAAAAATGAAAGAAAGGAACTCGAACAAAACTCGCTTTTACTTCCTCGTTTTCAAATCTCCATTTACTGAACAATTGAGATTTCATATGACCGAGCGAAGATCGAATATATTTATGAAGTCTGTACGGTAGAAAAAATAACTCTGTTTTATATTAATTCCTGATCGCTAACAACCACTTTCTTTCTGATATTCAGTGCATTTTTTAAGAAAGTTATTACCAGTGTATTTACATTATCTTCTAGCCAAATTACCCGTGCCTTGTTACGTCTTACACATTGTTTTTGTAAGAAAATGATAATTGTTATAATTTGTAGAAAAAAAAATGATGAATTTCAATATTACTCAATGACCTTGCCAATGTGACCTCCATCTTCTGACTTTCTCCTTCTATATTTCGGATAGGAGTCATTCACTTGTTCAAATTTAAATTTGATTTAAATCAAGGGAAAAAATCAGTGGGGGTACAAAACAGCTTGATCTGGCCCCTTTGATATGTATCTGATGCAATACTTGATTGAATAAACTGATGAGCAGATTTCAGCATTGATATGGCAGTTGAATTGTCGCAACAAATATGTATTGTAAGACATTGGCTGGTGATTTCTTGCAAAACAGACGTCCATATTGTCTCGTTTTGATCTTGCCGATGTGACCTTCATCTTCTGGCTTTCTCCTTCTATATTTTGTATAGGAGTCATTCCTTTGTTCAAATCTAAATTTAATTTAAATCAAAGGGAAAAAATCAGTGGGGAGTGCTCCCCGGGACCCACTTTGATCAAAATTAAATATACTTATCCAAGTAACCTAGGAGTCATTTCCTCGTTCAAATTTGAATTCAATTTATATCAAAGGAAAAAAAATTCAGTGGGTGGTGGTGGTGGTGGTGGTGTGTGTGTGTGTGTGTGTGTGTGTGTGTGTGTGTGTGTGTGTGTGTGGAGGGTTGTGCCCCCTACTTTTTAGGGGGCACAACCCTCAAAATGAAATATACTCATACCAGTACCCTGGATAATCTAGTTTCAGAATATATGTGGTCATGGGGGTCTCACCAAAACCCTAGGAGGAGTTTGATAACAAACAAACAGACAGAGGCTGCAACTTTATATATAGAGGGTGTCATTCTTCTCAGTAATACCTTTCCTTGATTCATGACAATTGACAAATTTTTGTTGTTATCCGTCAATCCATTTTTATAGTAAAAACATTAGCAATAGATTTACATTAGATATAATAGCCTTGGTATGCCAGTAAAACTGCACTATACGCTGAAAATTTGCAACCTCTTTCTTTCTAATTTTCAATGAATAACATACAGTCTGTCAAAATAAAAATCGATGTCCAATAATATTCTTCGCCGTCTCAGACCGTTTGAAATACTTTTGGGATCTCAAACTCAGTAAGACAAAGGGTCATTACACGCTGAGGGCGAGGTGTAGCGGACCAGAAGCAAGTCAATCCGCATTATCAAGGTGAATGCCATCAACTCCAGTGGAGAGGCGTCAACTCCAGAGGAAGCCCACTGGTAGAAACGCAGAGGCAGAAGTGTCGCGAGTCACAAGCAGGCCAGTCGCATGGTTATTACCAATGTGAGTGGCATCAACCCCAGAGAGTGACCTAACTAAAACTACTTCAAATCACATTTACTGATGGTTGGGAGGAGGGGAAATATTTTTCGGGGTTCAGTTTCCCCTAATATGAGTTGCCAAATTTATTTCTTTTTATAAAATAAAAAAAAAAAAATAGTGACCGAGAAACAAATTTACATTTGTAACCTGTCGTCAGGCAGATCGGGCTTACGGTCACATCACGTTGAAACACCGCTTCCCGTAGGATCATCAAACTTAAGCAACATCGAGCCTGATCAGTAGCTAGATGGGTGACCGCTTGAGAATACCAGGTGCTGTAAGCATGGATGTGTAGGTGGTGTAATGGATAATGGCTTGCAATTGTTAACCGGAGAGCCGAGTTCCAATTCCAGTTGTGTTTATTATATTCACATTGCACAGATACCCTTGGGAAAGGTATTTATCAACCTTTTCTCCCCAGCTATGGGTTAATTAGTAAAATTTGTATGACTAAATGATTATTATCTTAAAAAAGAAAATCCTCACAATCTAAAAGAAAAATATTTTCTGGCTTTAAATAACCTGTAAAACGATGGAAAATGAATCAAAATCTCACCAGTGCCTTTACGTATGTATATATAATTCTATCAAGAAGAACATTACTTTAGTCTGATGATGTCTTTTTTGGAGGTCGAAACACGTTACACAGGATTTTTTTTTCAACTTTGTCATTCAATTGTCTAACAATTCAATAAGAAAGATGGAGAAGTGGTAGTGGGACCAATGAAAGAGAGGAGGCATAATCGGGAAATTGAAAGAGAGAAAGGTGAGACGACGAGGGAGGGTACGAAGAAAATAATTTCAGAGAGAGAGGAGAGAGAGAGAGATAAAGAGAGAGAAGCAATAAGGAGGAGCAACCTTGTGAAAGCTGTTTGCCATGTGACCCAAACTGCGACGAGTGTCATTGATAAAATGTAGGTCGCCGTCTTCGGTGATTGTCCCGGTTGTTTTCCCACGTCGGCCGAATACGAAGTCTGTATTAGTCATCCAAACGTACGACACCTGTGCAGGTGATTCACACAAACCAGATGGCGCAGTTCAGTGACGGACACACAGACGGGGAGAGAGCGTTCGGCTGGTTGGTGTACCAGGACGCACACAACTAAATAGGGAGACTGCACAGCCATCTTTCTTCCTTTGATTTCTGCCTGTGTCCTAGGCAGCTGCTTATACATCACGCACACACACTCTCTTTTATCTATCTATCTATCTATCTATCTATCTATCTATCTATCTATCTATCTCAATTCAGTTCATCTATCTATCTATCTATCTATCTATCTATCTATCTATCTATCTCAGTCTGTTCATATCTATCTATCTATCTATCTAATCTATCTATCTATCTATCTATCTCATCTATCTATCTATCTATCTATTCATCTATCTATCTATCTATCTATCTCAATCTGTTCAAATCTATCTATCTATCTATCTTATCTATTTATATCAATCTGTTCAAATCTATCTATCTATCTATCTATCTATCTATCTATCTATCTATCTATTCAAATCTATCTTATCTATCTCATCTATCTATCTCAATCTATTCTATCTATCTATCTATCTATCTATCTATCTCAATCTGTTCATATCTATCTATCTATCTCAATCTATTCATATCTATCTATCTATCTATCTATCTATCTATCTATCTATCTTAGTCTGTTCATATCTATCTATCTATCTATCTATCTATTTCAATCTGTTCAAATCTATCTATCTGTCTATCTATCTGGTTTTAACCGTTCTATCGCTAACTTAGCTATGATCACTGACCCATCCGCTTGAATATTTCCCTTTCACCAAAATATCTTATTTACACCGCACCGTCTCTATGAAGTCCTGAATCCATATTTTAATTAATGTTCAGCCAATACAAGCTAATTTGAATGTTAAATTTATAAACGTTTCCTGTTTGTTCCGTAATCTATCATATAGTATAACCCATCTTTGAACAGGAATTACTGGGAATTTTTCCCGTTCAATTGGAGCAGTTTAAGTTTAAAGTCAGCCCACCCGAAAATCAATATTAGTAACCACAATTGGGTGCAACTGCGGCATATCCCTAAATGGGAAGTTAACAATTTGAAAAGGGACGTTTTTGCGTTCTCAATCTTGTTTCAGCCTCACGCACAGCAGCAGATGAAGAGGCGTTTCTTTTCAGCCGTTGAATCCTTTGATCATTATTTTCAGCCTCACGCGCAGAAGCGTTCAGGTATGCTCTTCTGGAAAGCCGATGTTTGATCTTCGGACTCAGTGGCTCTAATTGAAGTATTCCGAGAGGTATTTTGAGACAGGCAAACTGAACATTCTAAAGACGATTCGTTATCTCTTATTTGCATGGCAGACCTGGCGGCAGCGGTTTTGCGACCTAGGCAAGTTCTTTTCTTTGGTGGCATGTCTTAGGCAAGTATGAATTGTCAAATGGAATGAATGGGCAAATACCAGAAGAGAACGCTGTAAAGCTACAGGGATCACTAAGCTCGAATAACTTTAGGAAAGTTTGGAAAAATAAATGTTGAGTAATAAAAACGCAAGCATACTTATTACTACTATTATTATTATTCTAATATTATTGTAATAATTTAAACTATTTATTTTATTAAAGTTTTTATGAAAGATATATGTGTGTGTGTGTGTGTGTGTGAGAGAGAGAGAGAGAGAGAGAGTCTGGGAAACACACACACACACGTATATTTTTTTTTACTGAAATTGGAGTAGATTTGAATAGTGAAATTAAATCAGAGCATTTTTTTTTTACTGATAGGGAAATCTGTTCTAGGGCAGAAGTTGTACCCATTGAATCTGATCATCAGAAGACAATGGAAATGGTCGAAATAATTTTTATCGATTAAAAATTGAAATACAGCTGAGTAAGCTAGAAGGAACATTGGAATTTACATGATTTTGGTTGAAGTAGCCAGAACCCCGTGATAATCTCGTGCGAAGTAGTAGGGCCGAGGATCAGTTATAATCAGCCGGGTTTATCTATATAAACGCGTAGTTATGCTGAAAAAGACAGGCGCGAGAAAATTCTTGAAGAGAGAAGAGAGAATTGGCCCGGGCGAGCGTTGGAAGGAGGAACGTCACTATAACTTTAAGCCCCGCATAGAAATCTTAATCTCTCCATCGCAAGAGTCATATATCGTTCTGAGACGATTTAACAACAAGATAATCACATACACTCTCTCTCTGTGTCTAGAATCAAGTGTATGAGTTTTTACGTTAAATACTTTTCTTTTCTGTAACCCGTTTCTTTTCTCTACTATTCTTATAAAAAAGACATTAACAATTCAACCATTGAATAGTTGTTTGTCCGGCTTTCTGCAGATATTATTTTTTTTTTGCTGCATTCTAAATTTCTTAGCGCAGACTCCCCAGCCGTGTCTAGATTTCCAGTCGACCGTGAATGGATGAACATCACTTCTGCTTTCTGGATCAAACAAATCACAACGTGGGAAGGAAGCAGGATTAAACCAGTGGACCGGTCGAATAATCTACGGATGCTCAGGGGACCTACAGCAACTCCCTTAAGTTCGGTTAGGACCGAGTAGACACCTCAACCCCGAGAGTAAGACGTTGGAGGTTGAGGGGCTGGGGCGAAAGTGTTAGATATGTCCAAGAACAGATAGTAAATAGTAAAATGTTCCTGATAGATATAATGGGTAGGAAGAAGTGGAGAGCCATTGTCGCCAACAATTTGGACTCAAAACCAATACTGAAGAATTATCTATCAAACAATTAAAAATCATCGAAATCGGATGAAAACTGTGGAAACGTATAAACAACATCCGATCACACACACACACACACACACATAGACACACACACACATATAGACACACACACACACACATACATACACATACATGCTTACGGTCAAATCACGCTGAAACACCGGTTCTCGTTCGATCACCGAAGTTAAGCATTGTAGAGCCAGGTCAGTACTTAGATGGGGACCGCTTGGGAACACCTGGTACTGTAAGCCCCAAAGTCAACCCTTACCTCACAGACGGTAGTGTCAGAGCTATGCCGCCCGGAACTTCGTTCCTGGTAGGGCCACCAAGGTGGACAGGTCTGACACACACGCCGGCTAACAAGGACTCTGGTGAAAATCAAGGAGCGTCTGCATCGGTAACCGGCGGCTTCTGGTCGTTCCTGTCTCTGCGTCTGTGGGAACCCCGCGGCAAGCAAGAACGTTATCCGAGTAGGCCTGGGTACCCTACTTCTGTAATTTATCCCAAGAATCTTCTTCTCATAACAGGAAGAAGCCGGCTCAATCCGCCCAGGGTGAATGCCGCATCAGTACAGTACAGTACATACATAGACACACACCTTTTGAGAATTATAGATACAAATATATAGCGTGCGATGGATAAATTGTCACCTAAATGAGGCAAAAATGAAAATAACACTGACTTCTCATTTTAAATATATTTATCAAAATTACACAAAAATATCTTGAAATAGTAAAGAGCAAATTTTATTCAATAAAATTGCCAGTGGCTTCAACCACGGCCTCCAAATGACTTCAGAGTCTCTTGCATCTTTTCTGGGCGGTCTCTTTGTTTAAGATGGTGAATGTTGCCATAATCCTTGCCTTTAGTTCATTTTTGGCGTTACAAAGAATTTTGTTGATCTCTCGCTCAACTGCACCCCACACATAATAATTAAGGGAGTGAAGTCTGGGGAGTTAGGTGGCCAGATGCAAGGGGTGATGTGGTCGTAGAAATTGTTTGACATCCATGAGTGTGGCATGGTGCAGAATCCTGTTGCCAGACATAGGACCTTCTAACAACCACCCTCTTGACTCAGGGAAGCACTATCTCTTCAAGGCATTTGATGTAGGTCGCCGTGTTGAGTCTGAGACCATGTGGGAAGATTAATGGAGGCATGAACCTCGCCATCACTAGTGACCACCCCAAACACCTTCCATTAGGCTCATCCAACTATTTCTGAATCCTCTGCACTGTCCTCAGATTGATATCCAAACATTCTGTAATGTTCGTATTGGAGCTTATGACACGAATGCCAAGCAGTACAGCATGTGGTTTTCAAATTTCTCGCGGAGTGTATTGCGTCATGGTGCTTTTTTTTCTGACAGACGGTGCAGTCTACAAAGTCAAAAGCAAACAACGCGCATGCGCGAAATCAAAAATAGAAAATGGTGACAATTTACCCTTTTCACTCTGTGTTAACAGAAAATAGAATTACTGCAACTTTAAGAAGGAGTATTTTTTCCCTGGCTACTGTAAATACATGCTCTGATTATAGCAATAGATAGTTCAATAACATTTTCAATTCTTCGGCCATCTTTTGAGGTCGTAATACCTATCATTATAACCCTGGTTATCATTCGGGTCCTAAGAATTTGATGAAAGTTGGGCTCCGGATGATAATCAACGCGGACAAACTACCCCCAAAGGAGCATTGTGGCTTTAAATAGCTGGTTGCATTCTTTCTGGGTACATGCTGTTCATGCTTAGAGAGTGGTACTAACCCAGGGCAACGTTTTCCTTGACTTTAAAAAAAATCCTGCACATGTATTGCTTGATATCGTCAATCAAAAATGAGTCTCGTAATGGTATTTTTTGCGACCTGGGTATGACGATAAATTACATCCGGCAGCAAGGTCTCTGATCGGGAAAGATTTTGTGGAGAGTGAAATCACCTGTTGGGGCCCCAGCTATGGGCAAATAGTTAACCCTCAAACTGGCGTCAAAACCCTATGAAAGTATAAAAATAGATTTTTATAGTAAAAATACCAGCGATATATTTTGGAAAAAAATATTAATACATATTCTATTCATAGGAAACATTCCAAAAATGTTATCGGCATTAAATAACATATTGAAGTTGATATGCTTTAAAACAAAGAAGCAAGCAAACAAACAACGCGCATGTGCGAAATCAAAAATAGAAAATGGTGATAATTTACTCTTTTCACTCTGTATTAACGGAAAATAGAATTGCTGCAACTTTAAGAAGAGCCAATTTTGCTCTGGCTACTGTAAATGCATGATCTGATTATAGCAATAGATATTTTGATAACATTTTCAATTCTTCGGCCATCTTGTGAGGTAGTAATACAAATGATATTTTTGTTTTAGGTAATGGGCTTCAAAAAAAGAAAAGACAAAAAAAATCGGTATCATTAGAAAGAATTTAAGTAGGGTAGACTTCATAACTTGTTCGTTTGAGAATACAGAAGTTACTAAATATGACAAAGAACTGAAGAGAATAGGATAATTCAATGACAGAAACACTGTGACCGAGGCAACAGAGACGAGGAAACATTTCCCCATAACGCAGACTATGTTAATATCACCCGTATCTTCCTGAATTTATCGATACTAACTTTATCATTGATTCGTATTCAACTATATAGAGAACTATTTGTGTCGCATCGCCATTAATCTTTCATTGACTCTGCGAGGAAGATATTTATAGATGGTAAATTTAAAATAGCTGAAATGTTTGAATTGTTGTCATTTTTATTATCAAGAATATAATTCCATCGTTCACGACTAGAAATTCCAATTTGGTTTGTTGGGACATCTTATTTTTTTTTTTTTGAATGCTGTCATTTAGTGAAAATTTGAAAGATTTAAAGAAAGATGTCTGAAGCTTTCCAAGCGTTTCAACATGAAACAGCCATTATACCTGCGGTATTAAGAAAGATTTTAATAGATAAACGCCTAAGCGTAGAAATAGGCATGAAGGCATTTCGTTACAGAAATTATTCTCTTTTTTTTTTTTTTTTTTAGTTTTCTGCCTTTTTCTTTCTTTCATTTTTCTTTTTTTTTCTTTCATTCCTTTTTTTTTCTTTCATACTTTCTTTATAGCACCGATCTTTTTTAGTTGTTTTCTGCTTTTATCTTTTTCATTCATTCATTCATTCATTCATTCATTCATTCATTCTTTCTTTCCTTACAGTACTGATATTTTTTAGTTTTATGCTTTTATTTTTTTCATTCATTCATTCATTCTTTCTTTCTTTCTTTCTTTCTTTACAGTACTGATCTTTTTTAGATTTATGCTTTTATTTTTTCATTCATTCATTCATTCATTCATTCATTCTTTCTTTCTTTCTTTCTTTCTTTTTCTTTTTTTTCATTCTTTTTTTCAGTACTTCATCTTTTTTTTCTTTTATGTTTTTATTTTTCATTCATTCATTTTTTTTTTCTTTCTTTCTTTTTCAGTCTTCTTTTTTTTCTTTTTATGCTTTTATTTTTTTTCATTCATTCATTCATTCATTCATTCATTCTTCTTTTTTCTTTCTTTACAGTTCTGATCTTTTTTTAGTTTTATGCTTTTATTTTTTTTTTTTCTTTCTTTTCTTTCTTTCTTTCTTTCTTTCTTTTTCTTTTTTACAGTACTGATCTTTTTTAGATTTTATGCTTTTTTCTTTTTTTTTACATTCATTCATTTTTTCTTTCTTTCTTTCTTTCTTTCTTTCTTTCTTTCTTTACAGTTCTGATCTTTTTTAGTTTTATGCTTTTTTTTTTTCATTCATTCATTCTTTTCTTTCTTTCTTTCTTTCTTTTCTTTTTTTACAGTACTGATTTTTTTTTATGCTTTTTCATTGCTTTTTCATTTTCTTCTTTCTTTTTTTTTCTTTCTTTCTTTCTTTCTTTCTTTCTTTCTTTTTTTTCTTTACAGTAATGATCTTTTTTAGATTTATGCTTTTATTTTTTCATTCATTCTTTCTTTCTTTCTTTCTTTCTTTCTTTCTTTACAGTACTGATCTTTTTTAGATTTATGCTTTTATTTTTTCATTCATTCATTCATTCTTTCTTTCTTTCTTTCTTTCTTTCTTTCTTTCTTTCTTTACAGTTCTGATCTTTTTTAGTTTTATGCTTTTATTTTTTTCATTCATTCATTCTTTCTTTCTTTCTTTACTTTCTTTCTTTCTTTCTTTCTTTCTTTCTTTACAGTACTGATCTTTTTTAGATTTATGCTTTTATTTTTTTTCTCTTTCATTCATTCATTTCATTCATTTTCTTTTTTTTCTTTCTTTCTTTTTCTTTTCTTTCTTTCTTTCTTTCTTTTTCTTTCTTTACAGTTCTGATCTTTTTTTAGTTTTTTATGCTTTTTATTTTTTCATTCATTCATTCTTTCTTTTCTTTCTTTCTTTCTTTCTTTCTTTTTTTCTTTAGTACTGATCTTTTTTAGTTTTATGCTTTTATTTTTTTCATTCATTCATTCTTTTCTTTCTTTCTTTCTTTCTTTTTTTCTTTCTTTTATTTTTTCTTTTCTTTCCTTTACAGTACTGATATTTTTTAGTTTTATGCTTTTATTTTTACATTCATTTTCATTCATTTCTTTCTTTCTTTCTTTCTTTTTTAGATTTATGCTTTCTTTTCATTTTTCTTTCTTTCTTTTCTTACTGATCTTTTTTAGATTTATGCTTTTATTTTTTCATTCATTCATTCATTTTTTTCTTTCTTTTCTTTCTTTCTTTCTTTTCTTTCTTTACAGTACTGATCTTTTTTAGATTTATGCTTTTATTTTTTCATTCATTCTTTCTTTCATTCTTTCTTTCTTTCTTTCTTTCTTTCTTTCTTTACAGTACTGATCTTTTTTAGATTTATGCTTTTATTTTTTCATTCATTCATTCATTCTTTCTTTCTTTCTTTCTTTCTTTCTTTCTTTCTTTCTTTTTTTCTTTTTCTGTTCTTTTTTCTTTTTTTTTTTTTCTTTTTATTTTTTTTTTATTCATTCATTCTTCATTCTTTCTTTCTTTCTTTCTTTCTTTCTTTCTTTCTTTTCTTTTCTTTCTTTACAGTACTGATCTTTTTTTAGATTTATGCTTTTATTTTTTCATTCATTCATTCTTTCTTTCTTTTCTTTTTTTCTTTCTTTCTTTCTTTCTTTCATTTCTTTCTTTTACAGTTCTGATCTTTTTAGTTTTATGCTTTTATTTTTCATTCATTCATTCATTCTTTTTCTTTCTTTCTTTATTTCTTTCTTTCTTTCTTTTTCTTTCTTTCTTTACAGTTCTGATCTTTTTTTAGATTTATGCTTTTATTTTTTCATTCATTCTTTTTCTTTCTTTTCTTTTTTCTTTCTTTCTTTTCTTTCTTTCTTTTCTCTACAGTACTGATCTTTTTTAGATTTATGCTTTTATTTTTTCATTCATTCATTCATTCTTTCTTTCTTTCTTTCTTTCTTTCTTTCTTTCTTTCTTTCTTTCTTTCTTTCTTTCTTTACAGTTCTGATCTTTTTTAGTTTTATGCTTTTATTTTTTTCATTCATTCATTCTTTCTTTCTTTCTTTCTTTCTTTCTTTCTTTCTTTACAGAACTGATCTTTTTTAGTTTTATGCTTTTATTTTTTCATTCATTCATTCATTCTTTCTTTCTTTCTTTCTTTCTTTCTTTCTTTCTTTCTTTCTTTCTTTACAGTACTGAATTTTTTTAGATTTATGCTTCTTTCTTTCTTTCTTTCTTTCTTTCTTTCTTTCTTTACAGTACTGATCTTTTTTAGTTTTATGCTTTTATTTTTTCATTCATTCATTCATTCTTTCTTTCTTTCTTTCTTTCTTTCTTTCTTTCTTTCTTTCTTTACAGTACTGATCTTTTTTAGTTTTATGCTTTTATTTTTTCATTCATTCATTCATTCTTTCTTTCTTTCTTTCTTTCTTTCTTTCTTTACAGTACTGATCTTTTTAGATTTATGCCTTTATTTTTTCATTCTTTCTTTCTTTCTTTCTTTCTTTACAGTACTGATCTTTTTTAGTTTTATGCTTTTATTTTTTTCATTCATTCATTTATTCTTTCTTTTTTTATTCAAAGCAGCGATATTTTTCATTGTTTTCTGCTTTTAACTTTCTTTCATTTTTTAATTCATTCTTTCTTTCATTCTTTCATACTTTCTTTACAAGATCGACCGTTTTTTAGTTGTTTTCTGCTTTTATCTGTTTCATTCTTTCATTCATTCGTCCGCTCATTCTTTCTTTCTTTTTTTCTTTCTTTCTTTACAGTACTGATCTTTTTTTAGTTTTATGCTTTTATCTTTTTCATTCATTCAATCATTCTTTCTTTAAAGCAGCGACATTTTTCTTTGTTTTCTGCTTTTAACTTTCTTTCATTGTTTTTTATTCATTCTTTCTTTCATTCTTTCATACTTTCTTTACAACATCGATCTTTTTTAGTTGTTTTCTGCTTTTATCTTTTTTATGTTTTCATTCATTCGTTCACTCATACTTTCTTTTTTCTTTCTTTCTTTACAGTACTGATCTTTTTAGTTGTTTCATGCTTTTATCTTTTTCATTCATTCAATCATTCTTTCTTTCTTTCTTTCTTTCTTTCTTTCTTTCTTTCTTTTCAGCACGAATCTTTGTTATTTTTTTCTGCTTTTAACTTTCTTTTTTTCTTTCTTTACATCATCGGTCTTTATTTTTTACTTTTATCTTTTTCATTCTTTCTTTCATTCATTTACCCATCTTTTCTTTTCTTCTTTCTTTACAGTACTGATTTTTTTGTTGTTTTATCCTTATTATGTTTCTTTACTTCGTTCTTTCTTTCATTCTTTCTTTTTTCTTTCATACTTCCTTTACAGCACCGATCTTTTTAGTTGTTTTCTGCTTTTTTCTTTTTCATTCATTCTTTCATTCTTTCTTTCCTTCGTTCTTCCTTTCTTCCTTTCTTTACAGTACCGATCATTTTATTTGTTTTCTTCGTCGTTTTCTGCTTTTATCTTTCATTCATTCTTTCATACTTTCTTACTGCAGAGATCTTTTTTATTTGTTTTCTGTCTTTATCTTTTCCATTCATTCATTCATTCATTCATTCATTTTTGCTTTTTTCATTCATTCATTCATTCTTTCATGTTTTCTTTACAGCAATGATCTTTTTAATTGTTTTCTGATTTTATCTTTTTCATTCTTCCTTTCATTCATTCTTTCTTCCTTTCTTTCATTCATACTTTTTTACAACATCGATCTTTTTTAGTTGTTTTCAGCTTTTAATTTTTTAATTCATTCAATCATTCATTCATTCAATCATTCTTT
>CAHIKZ030001003.1:0-117500 GCA_903632075.3 Acanthosepion pharaonis | reverse complement strand
TATCGATGGGAATTGGGAAATGCAAAGTCGGTCTTGGCCTTCCGCTAACTTGAAGCATGCGCATGTAAATTTTGTTGCAAATCCGTCGAAAATTGCGGCTGTGCATTCGTTACACACACACACACACAAACACACACACACACACCACACA
Organism: Acanthosepion pharaonis; assembly: GCA_903632075.3. Classification (NCBI taxonomy): domain Eukaryota; kingdom Metazoa; phylum Mollusca; class Cephalopoda; order Sepiida; family Sepiidae; genus Acanthosepion; species Acanthosepion pharaonis. The sequence goes on along the minus strand of CAHIKZ030001003.1, from coordinate 117,349 downwards.
TCCTGCCTTTTATAGATAGAGATTGATATTACATAGCAGTTCAACACTTATTTCTTTGTTTCCCCATTGTCATAATCAATTTCTTATTGATCCAATATGTAGATTAATTTTATGAGATCGTGTATTCGACAGGAAGCAGTCAGTGCGCTGGTAGCAGAAAGAAGTTTTGTAAATAGGAGGTTCCGGTCTGATCTCTATCTTGTAACGAATAAGGTTGGACGGACAGTTGTATACCGGACATTTGCCTCCCGTACAATTGCATCCCTAGACAAATGCGTCCTGGATAATTGCGTACCCCTGATGATTTTTTTGAAGTTACCATTTTTTTTAAAGAATCGTTTATCATAGAAATTTGCACACCAGTACCTTTAATTACTCGAAACAAACAGAAAGGTAGTTACCATAAATAATAAAGAGAACAATTATTTTTTTAAAACAAGAGAAAATTAAGCTAGCAGTTTCAATTCACTCATGGAGTTCATACCACGAACGTCTAATAGATTCCGTATTTTGTAGATTATATTTTTTGTTTGGGACCCATGGCTAAATTCCAAAAATCAAACACTGGTGGAAAAATATTTGTGGACGGGGAAAATTACAGCTACCACTAACATAAGAAAAACGCCGACGAAACAAGAACATACTGGCGATGTGTAGAGCGATCTTGCAAAATTGTTAATCTGTTATTGCATTTTAAACAAAAATAAACTTTTAATATTTTTTATTTTATTACTTTTATTCCTTTTTTTAAATTTATGATTACTACTTATGCTTTTTTTCAAAATTTATGTTAATTGCCTTTAAAATCTTCAAACAATTATCAGTAATACGCAATTAACCAGTGACGCATTTGTCTAGGGACGCAACTGTTCTCGAACCCCCTTTCGTATTCCATTAGTAAGTAGGAAGATCCACGGGGACAGCTTCTTTCCAAGAACCAGTATTTTGATGAAAAGACTCCCGAGAGAGTGCTTTCCCAATCCTTACAATGTTAACCTCTTCTTATTCGTGGTTATTCTTTCCGACATATCTTCATAGACTGAACTTCTTGCTTCCTCTTTTTACAGTTCATAAATCAATTAGTGACCGTCTACCTTGAGTGACTCCTGTGTGAACATTATTACCCCAAGCAAAAAAAAACAAAACAAAAAAAGAAGCAAGATGAGAATAATAGTTTGAAATAATTCAAATATATCGTCTTATTCTCATTTAGCACTGTTCAGTTATTGATCACTCGGTTTCCACTAAGTCTAAATATGTACTACCTGGCCCAGAGTTTGAACTCACAATTAGTAATCAATGAAGATAATGATAACTCCTCACCCCGGAAATGCAAACAGAAAATGTTTCGACCTATACATTTTTCAGCATTCGTCAAGCATAAGTAGGTGTCCGTTTATCTCTTGAGAGAAAGGTAGCTACCATCCTTGTTTGATCAAAATTCAGTCCTTTAGTGGTGAGACTGGAGTGTCCTCTCCAGGGTGCAGGCCTAGGAGATGATGTATGGAGGCTGTACGCTGCCGAGAGTACAGGCCCTCCACTCAGCCGTACCGACAAGATTCAAAGGAATACAAGGAATTACATTTGAGACCAGTTTGACTGCAGGCGTTGCCGGGAAGTTGTCAATGTTGGCAGACAACCGCCTTCGGGTCTCCACTCCGGCTTTTCTGTCTGGGTTTACTTCCATAGCCTTTTCCGTGCTCTGGATATGACCTTAAGGCAGCGGAAGTTTAAAATCAGGGTTTTCTTTCCCCTAGATCAGTGTTTCTCAACCTTTTTAAGCAACGGCCCACCTAGGAACAAATGAAAATATTACGGCATACTTAAAAACATTTTTTTAAATGTTATGGAATATAACTATAGATAAAAAAATACACACAAAAATATGAACTTACCTTATTCCAATGTTTCTGTTCAACAATTTGTGCAGCTTATTTAGTGTGGAAACTTTCCTGATGTTATTTTTTGGGGGATTTCTTCAATGTTTTGTCGAATGTGCAAGAAGCAGGCCCTCATTTTTTTCTTCAGTTGAGCGTAGTCTTTCTTGCTTCTTATTTTTGATGTTACTTACGGCTGGGAAGCCTAATTCAAATAAATAAGAAGTAGAAAATTGCAATAAAACTGGTAAAGCCTTTTTACCTAAAGTAGGGTATTCCTTTTGTATTGAAATTCAAAAATGAATCAATGGATTCCATCGAATGTTATTTCCCCTAGATCAAGTGTTTCTCAACCTTTTTAAGCAACGGCCCACCTAGGAACAAATGAAAATATTACGGCATACTTAAAAACATTTTTAAAGGATATACATTTAAATGTTATGAAAGATAAAAGAAAATGCACACAAAAATATGAACTTACTTTATTTCAATGTTTCTGTTCAACAATTTATGCAGATTATTTAGTGCGAAAATTTGCCTTGTGTTATTTTTATTTTTATTTATTTATTTTTTTTTTTTCGATTTTTTCAATGGTTGGTTGAATGTACAAGAAGCAGGCCCTCATTTCGTCTTCAGTTGAGCGTAGTCTTTATCGCTTCTTATTTTTGATGTTACTTACGACTGAGAAGCCTAATTTAAATAAATAAGAAGTAGAAAATTGCAATAAAACTGGTAAAGCCTTTTTAGTTAATGTTGAATATTCCTTTTACATTGGAAATCCAAAATGTATTAATATTTCGTAGCACACTTAAGAGGATCGCGCGGCACACTCATGTGCCTCGATACGGCTGTTGAGAGCCACTGCTGTAGATGGACTGCTTTCATGGGCTGTCAAGATCCATCTACCCGAACGTCAAGCGTACGATTGTAAGACAAGAAAATCACCATATTTCTTTATGAAAATGGCCATAGAGTGAAAACGATGAACACATCAGAAGCACATTTGCATAAGGGTATGTAGGAGGGAAGAGAATATATTATACAAATAGGCACAGAAAAATGCTGCCGGGCGGTATTGGTCCGATGGGAGGTTAATCAGTGCTTTTTTTTGCTGTTAATAATTTTTTCTTGTTTGTTAAGGATTCATGTGTTCTGAAGAATAGCTAGATCGAAACGTTAGTTTAATAACACCAGCAACCCAAAGGGCGACTTCAGTTGTTCGAACAAGATTTGCATTGTTAATGAATATTCAACGAAGAGACCGTAAATTGATTCGGAAAAGCCAAGAAAACTAGATGATTCCCCCCAAAAAAAGGGCGAAAATTTATTTCATAATTAATGACACAACCAATGCCATTAAAGATATATAACCGTCACAAACAAAATTTAGAGATGCTACTTATTTGTGTTGTTTTTTTATCAGTTCACCCCAAACAAGGCCATAATGCCACTAAGACGCAAGGGGTTTCTGGGAGTGAAAGAGAATGAAAAGACATTGGAAGGAACCGGAAACACAATCATAAAGATGAAACAAGGGAAAAATCTCTGATCCTCGTCAAAAGACTGGGGAGAAGTGTCAGTGGGAGAAAGAAAGAAAGAAAGAAAGAAAGAAAGAAAGAAAGACAGAAAGAAAGAAAGGTGTTGTATACTGTTGTTCTACAACACGTGATCGGTAGTCAATTTTCCTCTCGCCTGACTCTTTACTCTATACTTCATTTCTCCTATAACTAACATATGCAAATAGGTAAAATCCGATTTGCAAATCCCATTACATCTCCCTGAACTGAAGACGTTTAATGCCTTTAGTTTTTTTTCTTGAACTTCTACAACTCCTCCCCTTTTGGGATTTATGTCCTATTCTTTTTAATGGATATCTTGGTCTCATCTCATCTTCTTCCGTGTCTGAGTCACTTCCACTATCATCCGTAGGCTCGTCTTCTATTACATTATCCTGATCCGAAGAACTCATCCTTTCTACTTCGTCAAGATCTTCTTTCATCACAATATCTTCCTCTTCAATTCTGGCTCTTAATTGGTTAGAATGACCTATTAGGCCCTTTTTCTTTTCTTTGATATATTGACCGTATTATTTCACCTTTGCATGATGAAATTATCTCTCTCAGAACTTGCTAATCTGTCTTTTTGAAACCACATCTTTTCATTTGACTAGTAAGACATTGTTAATGGAGATCGTATTTGTCTTTCCATTAACGCAGATGGACTTTGTGATCTGTCGAAGCTAGAAAGAGATAGGTTATTTTATTCTCTCCCATCCCCTTTCCTGACTGTTTTTCAATTTTTTAGTCCTAGCCTGGGGTGCAAAACACTGGATTCAAGTCTCATGAATTTCTGGTTTGCCCAAGTGGCTTAAAGATTTTATCGGCGACGCCATATTGTATTGTGTTGTTCTACAACACGTGATCGGTAGTTAAATTTTCTCTCGTCTGACTGTTTACTTTTAACTTTATTGCTCGTATAACCAATCATATGCAAATAGGTAAAATCCTATTTGACAATCCCATTACAAGAATATTGAATTATTGAATGAAATGAGGCTTTAAAATCGAGATAAAAAATTGTTATTCGTAGCGAAAACATGTCCTAATAAAATAAAAAGGTGATAAAATATCACGTAGAAATCCAGAACAGATTTTAAAGAAGAGGAGACATCAATAGTCGACTGATAACTACAATTAAAAAAGAAGCAGAAAAAGAAGAAGAAGAAAAAAACAAAAGAAAACAACAATAACAACGGTAAATAATCAAAATCACCAATAGGGCTTATGAAGAAGAAGAGAAACATTAACATAAAATCTGAAAAGGTCAAGAAATAGCTATTAGGAAAAACAAAAAAGGAAAGAGCTGGAAATGTAGCCGATCCGCAACATATACAGATAAACAAAAAAAAAAAAAAAAAAAATGGATACCCGGAATGACAGAAACGGGAAAGTCACCAATGGCAGAGACAAGATATTAAGAATAACGGAAGATTAATATGCAAGCATGTACGCTTCAAAAATATCTTATTTTCGAAGCGAACATGCTTGCATATACTACCAATGTTCGATCCCGCAGAAATGTATTGAAGATGGCATAGACCTTTAGAATGATGCTATTTTCTCAGTGTGTACAGCAAAAAAAAAAAAAAAAAAAAAAGCAACGCCAAAAATTCAGTTTGGAATGTCGGTCAAAAAGTAATGCCTGCTAATTTAATGTATGATCAGGAGAAAATAGTGAAATTACATTATTTTAATATATAATACTCTTTTAACAAAGCTGTCTTATCTAGACATACATAAAAAGCAAATGCCCATTATAGGATTTTTGTCTATCTGGACATACACAGAAAGCAAAGGCCCATTATAGAATGTCTATCTAGACATACATGGAAAGCAAAGGCCCATTATAGAATGTCTATCTAGACATACATAGAAAGCAAAGGCCCATTATAGAATGTCTATCTAGACATACATAGAAAGAAAAGGCCCATTATAGAATGTCTATCTAGACATACACAGAAAGCAAAGGCCCATTATAGAATGTCTATCTAGACATACACAGAAAGCAAAGGTCCATTATAGAATGTCTATCTAGACATACACAGAAAGCAAAGGCCCATTATAGAATGTCTATCTAGACATACACAGAAAGCAAAGGTCCATTATAGAATGTCTATCTAGACATACATGGAAAGCAAAGGTCCATTATAGAATGGTCCATTATAGAATGTCTATCTAGACATACATAGAAAGCAAAGGCCCATTATAGAATGTCTATCTAGACATACATAGAAAGCAAAAGGCCCATTATAGAATGTCTATCTAGACATACATAGAAAGCAAAGGTCCATTATAGAATGTCTATCTAGACATACACAGAAAGCAAAGGTCCATTATAGAATGTCTATCTAGACATACATGGAAAGGCCCAAATAGAATGTCCATTATACATAGAATGTCTATTATAGAATGTCTATCTAGACATACATTATAGAATGTCTATCTAGACAAGAAAGCAAAGGCCCATTATAGAATGTCTATCTAGACATACATAGAAAGCAAAGGCCCATTATAGAATGTCTATCTAGACATACATGGAACTATCTAGACATACATGGAAAGCAAAGGCCCATTATAGAATGTCTATCTAGACATACAAAGAAAAGCAAAGGCCCATTATAGAATGTCTATCTAGAAAGCAAAGGCATTATAGAATGTCTATCTAGACATACATAGAAAGCAAAGGCTCATTATAGAATGTCTATCTAGACATACACAGAAAGTTAGAATGTCTATCTAGACATACATAGAAAGCAAAGGCCCATTATAGAATGTCTATCTAGACATACATAGAAAGCAATGGCCCATTATAGAATGTCTATCTAGACATACATGGAAAGCAAAGGCCCATTATAGAATGTCTATCTAGACATACACAGAAAGCAAAGGCCCAATGTCTATCTAGAACATGTCTATTATAGAATGTCTATCTACATACATAGAAAGCAAAGGCCCATTATAGAATGTCTATCTAGACATACACAGAAAGCAAAGGCCCATTATAGAATGTCTATCTAGACATACATAGAAAGCAAAGGGCCATTATAGAATGTCTATCTAGACATACATAGAAAGCAAAGGCCCATTATAGAATGTCTATCTAGACATACACAGAAAGCAAAGGCCCATTATAGAATGTCTATCTAGACATACATAGAAAGCAAAGGTCCATTATAAGGACATACCATTATAGAATGTCTATCTAGACATACACAGAAAGCAAAGGTCCATTATAGAATGTCTATCTAGACATACACAGAAAGACAAAGAAAGCAAAGGCCCATTATAGAATGTCTATCTAGACATACACAGAAAGCAAAGGCCCATTATAGAATGTCTATCTAGACATACACAGAAAGCAAAGGTCCATAGAATGTCTATCTAGACATACACAGAAAGCAAAGGTCCATTATAGAATGTCTATCTAGACATACATAGAAAGCAAAGGCCCATTATAGAATGTCTATCTAGACATACACAGAAAGAAAATCTAGACATACATTAGAAAATGTCTATCTAGAATGTCATACATACAAAAGCAAAGGCCCATTATAGAATGTCTATCTAGACATACACAGAAAGCAAAGGAATGTCTATCCATTATAGAATGTCTATCTAGACATACACAGAAAGCAAAGGTCCATTATAGAATGTCTATCTAGACATACACAGAAAGCAAAGGTCCATTATAGAATGTCTATCTAGACATACACAGAAAGCAAAGGCCCATTATAGAATGTCTATCTAGACATACACAGAAAGAAAGAATGTCTATCTAGACATACATAGAAAGCAAAGGCCATTATAGAATGTCTATCTAGACATACATAGAAAGCAAAGGCCCATTATAGAATGTCTATCTAGACATACACAGAAAGCAAAGGCCCATTATAGAATGTCCCATCTAGACATACATTATAGAATGTCTATCTAGACAAAAAGGTCCATTATAGAATGTCTATCTAGACATACACAGAAAGCAAAGGCCCATTATAGAATGTCTATCTAGACATACACAGAAAGCAAAGGCCCATTATAGAATGTCTATCTAGACATACACAGAAAGCAAAGGTCCATTATAGAATGTCTATCTAGACATACACAGAAAGCAAAGGCCCATTATAGAATGTCTATCTAGACATACACAGAAAGCAAAGGCCCATTATAGAATGTCTATCTAGACATACACAGAAAGCAAAGGCCCATTATAGAATGTCTATCTAGACATACATAGAAAGCAAAGGTCCATTATAGAATGTCCATCTAGACATACAGAAAGCAAAGAATGTCTATCTAGACATACACAGAAAGCAAAGGTCCATTATAGAATGTCTATCTAGACATACACAGAAAGCAAAGGTCCATTATAGAATGTCTATCTAGACATACAGAAAGCAAAGGTCCATTATAGAATGTCTATCTAGACATACACAGAAAGCAAAGGCCATTATAGAATGTCTATCTAGACATACACAAAAGCAAAGGCCCATTATAGAATGTCTATCTAGAAAGACATACATCAGAAAGCAAAGGCCCATTATAGAATGTCTATCTAGACATACACAGAAAGCAAAGGTCCATTATAGAATGTCTATCTAGACATACACAGAAAGCAAAGGTCCATTATAGAATGTCTATCTAGACATACACAGAAAGCAAAGGCCCATTATAGAATGTCTATCTAGACATACACAGAAAGCAAAGGTCCATTATAGAATGTCTATCTAGACATACACAGAAATCTAGACAAAGGCTCATTATAGAATGTCTATCTAGACATACACAGAAAGCAAAGGTCCCATTATATAGAATGTCTATCTAGACATACACAGAAAGCAAAGGGCTCATTATAGAATGTCTATTCATACAAAAAGGTCCATTATAGAATGTCTATCTAGACATACACAGAAAGCAAAGGCCCATTATAGAATGTCTATCTAGACATACACAGAAAGCAAAGGCCATTATAGAATGTCTATCTAGACATACACAGAAAGCAAAAGGTCCATTATAGAATGTCTATCTAGACATACACAGAAAGCAAAGGCCCATTATAGAATGTCTATCTAGACATACACAGAAAGCAAAGGTCCATTATAGAATGTCTATCTAGACATACACAGAAAGCAAAGGCCCATTATAGAATGTCTATCTAGACATATAGAAAGTCTATCTAGAATGTCTATCTAGACATACAAAAGCAAAGGCTCCATTATAGAATGTCTATCTAGACATACAGAAAAGCAAAGGTCCATTATAGAATGTCTATCTAGACATACACAGAAAGCAAAGGTCCATTATAGAATGTCTATCTAGACATACACAGAAAGCAAAGGTCCATTATAGAATGTCTATCTAGACATACACAGAAAGCAAAATGTCCATTATAGAATGTCTATCTAGACATACACAGAAAGGGCAAAATGGCCCATTATAGAATGTCTATCTAGACATACACAGAAAGCAAAGGTCCATTATAGAATGTCTATCTAGACATACATAGAAAGCAAAGGCCCATTATAGAATGTCTATCTAGACATACACAGAAAGCAAAGGCCCATTATAGAATGTCTATCTAGACATACACAGAAAAAAGCAAAGGTCCATTATAGAAAGCAAAGGCTCATTATAGAATGTCTATCTAGACATACACAGAAAGCAAAGGTCCATTATAGAATGTCTATCTAGACATACACAGAAAGCAAAGGTCCATTATAGAATGTCTATCTAGACATACATAGAAAGAAAAGGCCCATTATAGAATGTCTATCTAGACATACACAGAAAGCAAAGGCCATTATAGAATGTCTATCTAGACATACACAGAAAGCAAAGGGTCCATTATAGAATGTCTATCTAGACATACACAGAAAGCAAAGGCCCATTATAGAATGTCTATCTAGACATACACAGAAAGCAAAGGTCCATTATAGAATGTCTATCTAGACATACATAGAAAGCAAAGGCCCATTATAGAATGTCTATCTAGACATACACAGAAAGCAAAGGTCCATTATAGAATGTCTATCTAGACATACATAGAAAGCAAAGGTCCATTATAGAATGTCTATCTAGACATACATAGAAAGCAAAGGCCCATTATAGAATGTCTATCTAGACATACACAGAAAGCAAAGGTCCATTATAGAATGTCTATCTAGACATACAGAAAGCAAAGGTCCATTATAGAATGTCTATCTAGACATACACAGAAAGCAAAGGCCCATTATAGAATGTGTCATTAGACATACACAGAAAGCAAAGGTCCATTATAGAATGTCTATCTAGACATACACAGAAAGCAAAGGCCCATTATAGAATGTCTATCTAGACATACATAGAAAAGCAAAGGTCCATTATAGAATGTCTATCTAGACATACAGACATACACAGAAATCTAGACAAAGGCCCATTATAGAATGTCTATCTAGACATACACAGAAAGGGTCCATTATAGAATGTCTATCTAGACATACACACAGAAAGCAAAGGCCCATTATAGAATGTCTATCTAGACATACACAGAAAGGCAAAGGTCCATTATAGAATGTCTATCTAGACATACACAGAAAGCAAAGGCCCATTATAGAATGTCTATCTAGACATACACAGAAAGCAAAGGCCCATTATAGAATGTCTATCTAGACATACATCTAGAAAACTAAGACATACATAGAAAGCCCATTATAGAATGTCTATCTAGACATACATAGAAAACAAAGGCCCATTATAGAATGTCTATCTAGACATACACAGAAAGCAAAGGCCCATTATAGAATGTCTATCTAGACATACACAGAAAGCAAAGGCCCATTATAGAATGTCTATCTAGACATACACAGCAAAGGTCCACATAGAAAGCAAAAGCAAAGGCCCATTATAGAATGTCTATCTAGACATACACAGAAAGCAAAGGTCCATTATAGAATGTCTATCTAGACATACACAGAAAGCAAAGGTCCATTATAGAATGTCTAGACATCTATTATAGAATGTCTATCTAGACATACATAGACACAGAAAGCAAAGGTTATATTATAGAATGTCTATCTAGACATACACAGAAAGCAAAGGTCCATTATAGAATGTCTATCTAGACATACATAGAAAGCAAAGGCCCATTATAGAATGTCTATCTAGACATACACAGAAAGCAAAGGTCCATTATAGAATGTCTATCTAGACATACATAAAAGCAAAGGCCCATTATAGAATGTCTATCTAGACATACACAGAAAGCAAAGGCCCATTATAGAATGTCTATCTAGACATACAAAGCAAAGGCCCATTATAGAATGTCTATCTAGACATACACAGAAAGCAAAGGTCCATTATAGAATGTCTATCTAGACATACACAGAAAGCAAAGGCCCATTATAGAATGTCTATCTAGACATACACAGAAAGCAAAGGCTCATTATAGAATGTCTATCTAGACATACACAGAAAGCAAAGGTCAAATAGAATGTCTATCATTACATACACAGAATGTCTATCTAGACATACACAGAAAGCAAAGGCCCATTATAGAATGTCTATCTAGACATACACAGAAAGCAAAGGTCCATTATAGAATGTCTATCTAGACATACACAGAAAAGCAAAGGCCCATTATAGAATGTCTATCTAGACATACATAGAAAGCAAAGGTCCATTATAGAATGTCATTATTATAATGTCTATCTAGACATACACAGAAAGCAAAGGTCCATTATAGAATGTCTATCTAGACATACACAGAAAAGCAAAGGCCATTATAGAATGTCTATCTAGACATACACAAAGAAAGGTCCATTATAGAATGTCTATCATTAAAGCAAAGGCCCATATAGAATGTCTATCTAGACATACACAGAAAGCAAAGGGCATTATAGAATGTCTATCTAGACATACACAGAAAGCAAAGGCCCATTATAGAATGTCTATCTAGACATACATAGAAAGCAAAGGCCCATTATAGAATGTCTATCTAGACATACACAGAAAGCAAAGGTCCATTATAGAATGTCTATCTAGACATACACAGAAAGCAAAGGTCCATTATAGAATGTCTATCTAGACATACACAGAAAGCAAAGGTCCATTATAGAATGTCTATCTAGACATACACAGAAAGCAAAGGTCCATTATAGAATGTCTATCTAGACATACATAGAAAGCAAAGGTCCATTATAGAATGTCTATCTAGACATACATAGAAAGCAAAGGCCCATTATAGAATGTCTATCTAGACATACAGAAAGCAAAGGTCCATTATAGAATGTCCATCTAGACATACACAGAAAGCAAAGCCATTATAGAATGTCTATCTAGACATACACAGAAAGCAAAGGTCCATTATAGAATGTCTATATCTAGACATACATAGAAAGTAAAGGCTCCATTATAGAATGTCTATCTAGACATACACAAAAGCAAAGGTCCATTATAGAATGTCTATCTAGACATACACAGAAAGCAAAGGCCCATTATAGAATGTCTATCTAGACATACATAGAAAGTCAAAGGCCCATTATAGAATGTCTATCTAGACATACACAGAAAAGCAAAGGTCCATTATAGAATGTCTATCTAGACATACACAGAAAAGCAAAGGCCCATTATAGAATGTCTATCTAGACATACACAGAAAGCAAAGGTCCATTATAGAATGTCTATCTAGACATACATAGAAAGCAAAGGCCCATTATAGAATGTCTATCTAGACATACACAGAAAGCAAAGGGCCCATTATAGAATGTCTATCTAGACATACACAGAAAGCAAAAGGTCCATTATAGAATGTCTATCTAGACATACACAGAAAGCAAAGGCCTATGTCTAGACATACACAGAAAAGCAAAAGGCCCATTATAGAAATGTCTATCTAGACATACACAGAAAGCAAAGGCCCATTATAGAATGTCTATCTAGACATACAGAAAGCAAAGGTCCATTATAGAATGTCTATCTAGACATACACAGAAAGCAAAGGTCCCATTATAGGTCCATTATAGAATGTCTATCTAGACATACACAGAAAGCAAAGGTCCATTATAGAATGTCTATCTAGACATACATAGAAAGCAAAGGCCCATTATAGAATGTCTATCTAGACATACATAGAAAGTCCATTATAGAATGTCTATCTAGACATACACAAAGAATAGCAAAGGTCCATTATAGAAAGCGTCCATTATAGACATACATCTAGAAACACAAAAGCAAAGTCCATTATAGAATGTCTATCTAGACATACATAGAAAGCAAAGGCCCATTATAGAATGTCTATCTAGACATACATAGAAAGCAAAGGGCCATTATAGAATGTCTATCTAGACATACACAGAAAGCAAAGGTCCATTATAGAATGTCTATCTAGACATACACAGAAAGCAAAGGCCCATTATAGAATGTCTATCTAGACATACACAGAAAGGTCAATAGAATGTCCATTATAGAACGTCTATCTAGACATACACAGAAAGCAAAGGGCCCATTATAGAATGTCTATCTAGACATACACAGAAAGCAAAGGCCCATTATAGAATGTCTATCTAGACATACACAGAAAGCAAAGGTCCATTATAGAATGTCTATCTAGACATACATGGAAAGCAAAGGCCCATTATAGAATGTCTATCTAGACATACACAGAAAGCAAAAGGTCCATTATAGAATGTCTATCTAGACATACAGAAAAAAGGCCCAAGGTCCATTATACAATGTCTATCTAGACATACACAGAAAGTTGTAAGGCCCATTATAGAATGTCTATCTAGACATACATGGAAAGTAAAGGCTCATTATAGAATGTCTATCTAGACATACATAGAAAGCAAAGGTCCATTATAGAATGTCTATCTAGACATACACAGAAAGCAAAGGCCCATTATAGAATGTCTATCTAGACATACATGAAAGCAAAGGCCCATTATAGAATGTCTATCTAGACAACATAGAAAGCAAAGGCCCATTATAGAATGTCTATCTAGAAATACACAGAAAGCAAAGGCCCATTATAGAATGTCTATCTAGACATACACAGAAAAGCAAAGGTCCATTATATAGAATGTCTATTATAGAATGTCTATACATATAGAAAGCAAAGGCTCCATTATAGAATGTCTATCTAGACATACAGAAAAGCAAAGGGCCCATTATAGAATGTCTATTAGACATACACAGAAAGCAAAGGTCCATTATAGAATGTCTATTCAGACATACAGAAAGCAAAGGCTCATTATAGAATGTCTATTCAGACATACACAGAAAGCAAAAGCTCCATTATAGAATGTCTATCTAGACATACATAGAAAGCAAAAGTCCCATTATAGAATGTCTATCTAGACATACACAGAAAGTAAAGCTCATTATAGAATGTCTATCTAGACATACACAGAAAGCAAAGGTCCATTATAGAATGTCTATCTAGACATACACAAAAGCAAAGGCTCATTATAGAATGTCATCTAGACATACATAGAAAGCAAAGGCTCATTATAGAATGTCTATCTAGACATACACAGAAAGCAAAGGGTCCATTATAGAATGTCTATCTAGACATACAGAAAGCAAAGGTCCATTATAGAATGTCTATCTAGACATACATAGAAAGCAAAGGCCATTATAGAAATGTCTATCTAGACATCTACATAGAAAGCAAAGGCTCATTATAGAATGTCTATCTAGACATACACAGAAAGCAAAGGTCCATTATAGAATGTCTATCTAGACATACACAAAGCAAAATTATAGAATGTCTATCTAGACATACATGGAAAAGCAAAGGTCCTATTATAGAATGTCTATCTAGACATACACAGAAAGCAAAGGTCCATTATAGAATGTCTATCTAGACATACACAGAAAGCAAAGGGCCCATTATAGAATGTCTATCTCCATTATATATCACAGAAAGCAAAGGCCCATTATAGAATGTCTATCTAGACATACAGAAAAGCAAAAAGTCCATTATAGAATGTCTATCTAGACATACACAGAAAGGGGCCCATTATAGAATGTGTCTAGACATACACAGAAACACAAAAGTCCATTATAGAATGTCTATCTAGAATGTCATACACAGAAAGCAAAGGTCCATTATAGAATGTCTATCTAGACATACATAGAAAGTTAAAGTGCCCATAGAATGTCATTCTAGACATAGAAAAGGTCCATTATAGAATGTCTGTCTAGACATACAGAAAGCAAAGGCCCATTATAGAATGTCTATCTAGACATACACAGAAAGCAAAGGTCCATTATAGAATGTCTATCTAGACATACACAGAAAGCAAAGGTCCATTATAGGAATCTCTATCTATAACATACACAGAAAGGCAAGGCCCATTATAGAATGTCTATCTAGACATACATCTAGAATAAAAGGTCCATTATAGAATGTCTATCTAGACATACATAGAAAGCAAAGGCCTATTATAGAATGTCTATCTAGACATACACAGAAAGCAAAGGCCCATTATAGAATGTCTATCTAGACATATACGAAAGCAAAGGCCCATTATAGAATGTCTATCTAGAAAAACATAGAAAGCAAAGGCCCATTATAGAACGTCTATCTAGACACACAGAAAGCAAAGGCCGTTATAGAATGTCTATCTAGACATACACATCAGAAAGAAGGTCTATAGAATGTTATAGTCTATCTAGACACACAGAAAGCAAAGGTCCATTATAGAATGTCTATCTAGAATGCCCATTCAACAGAAAGCAAAGGTCCATTATAGAATGTCTATCTAGACATACACAGAAAAAAGCAAAGGTCCATTATAGAATGTCTGTCTAGACATACATAGAAAGAAAGGTCCATTATAGAATGTCTAAAGCTAGACATACACAGAAAGAAAAAGGCCCATTATAGAATGTCTATCCTAGACATGGCCAGAAAGAAGGTCATGAATGTCTAGACAAAGGCCCATTATAGAATGTCTATCTAGACATACACAGAAAGCAAAAAGGTCCATTATAGAATGTCTATCTAGACATACATAGAAAAGCAAAGGTCCATTATAGAATGTCTATCTAGACATACACAGAAAGCAAAGGCCATTATAGAATGTCTATCTAGACACACACAGAAAGCAAAGGTCCATTATAGAATGTCTATCTAGACATACACAGAAAGCAAAGGCCATTATAGAATGTCTATCTAGACATACACAATGTTAAAGGTTAGGTCATTATAGAATGTCTATCTAGACATACACAGAAAGCAAAGGTCCATTATAGAATGTCTATCTAGACATACACAGAAAGCAAAGGTCCATTATAGAATGTCTATCTAGATACATGGAAAAGCAAAGGTCCATTATAGAATGTCTATCTAGACATACATAGAAAGCAAAGGCCATTATAGAATGTCTATCAGACATACACAGAAAGCAAAAGGTCATTATAGAATGTCTATCTAGACATACACAGGAAAAAGCAAGGTCCATTATAGAATGTCTATCTAGACATACATAGAAAGCAAAAGGCCATTATAGAATGTCTATCTGAACATACACAGAAAGCAAGGTCCATTATAGAATGTCTATCTAGACATACAGAAAGTAAAGGTCCATTATAGAATGTCTATCTAGACATACAGAAAGCAAAGGTTCATTATAGAATGTCATCTAGACATACAGAAAACAAAGGTCCATTATAGAATGTCTTAATCTAGACATACAGAAAGCAAAATGTCCATTATAGAAAAGCAAGTCTATTATAGAACATACATAGAAAGCAAATGCCCATTATAGAATGTCTATCTAGACATACATAGAAAGCAAAGGCTCATTATAGAATGTCTATCTGACATACACAGAAAGCAAGGTCCATTATAGAATGTCTATCTAGACATACATTATAGAAAGTCTAAGGTACATTATAAGAAATGTCTATCTAGACATACACAGAAAGCAAAGGCCCATTATAGAATGTCTATCTAGACATACACAAAGAAAGCAAAGGCCCATTATAGAAAAGTCATCCCATTATAGAATACATTCAGAAAGCAAGGCTCATTATAGAATGTCTATCTAGACATACAACAGAAAGCAAAGGTCCATTATAGAATGTCTATCTAGATTATACAATGCAGAAAGCAAAGGTCCATTATAGAATGTCTATCTAGACATACACAGAAAGCAAGGGCCCATTATAGAATGTCTATCTAGACATACACAGAAAGCAAAGGTCCATTATAGAATGTCTATCTAGACATACATAGAAAGCAAAGGCCCATTATAGAATGTCTATCTAGACATACACAAGAAAGAAAGCCCATTATAGAATGTCTATCTGAACATACATGGAAAGCAATGGCCCATTATAGAATGTCTATCTAGACATACATAGAAAGGGCCCATTATAGAATGTCTATCTAGACATACACAGAAAGCAAAGGCTCATTATAGAATGTCTAGAAATACACAGAAAGCAAAGGTCCATTATAGAATGTCTATCTAGAAAAACATATTATAGAAAACAAAGGCCCATTATAGAATGTCTATCTAGACATACACAGAAAGCAAAGGCCCATTATAGAATGTCTATCTAGACATACATAGAAAGCAAAAGGCCCATTATAGAATGTCTATCTAGACATACATAGAAAGCAAAGGTTCATTATAGAATGTCTATCTAGACATACATAGAAAGCAAAGGCCCATTATAGAATGTCTATCTAGACATACATAGAAAGCAATGGTCCATTAAAATGTCTATCTAGAAAACATAAGCAAAAGGCCCATTATAGAATGTCTATCTAGACATACATGGAGCTAAAGGTCCATTATAGAATGTCTATCTAGACATACACAGATTATAGAATGTCTATCTAGACATACATAGAAAGCAAAAAGTCCATTATAGAATGTCTATCTAGACATACATAGAAAGCAAAGGCCCATTATAGAATGTCTATCTAGACATACATAGAAAGCAAGGCCTTATTATAGAATGTCTATCTAGACATACAGAAAGCAAAGGTCCATTATAGAATGTCTATCTAGACATACACACAGAAAGCAAAGTCCATTATAGAATGTCTATCTAGACATTACACAGAAAAAAAGGTCCATTATAGAATGTCTATCTAGACATACACAGAAAGTAAAGGCCCATTATAGAATGTCTATCTAGACATACATAGAAAGCAAAGGCCCATTATAGAATGTCTATCTAGACATACACAGAAAGCAAAAGGGCCATTATAGAATGTCTATCTAGACATACACAGAAAGCAAAGGTCCATTATAGAATGTCTATCTAGACATACAGAAAGCAAAGGTCCAACACAAAAGGGCTCCATTATAGAATGTCTATCTAGACATACACAGAAAGCAAAGGTCCATTATAGAATGTCTATCTAGACATACATAGAAAGCAAAGGCCATTATAGAATGTCTATCTAGACATACATAGAAAGCAAAGGGCTCATTATAGAATGTCTATCTAGACATGCATAGAAAACAAAGGCCCATTATAGAATGTCTATCTAGACATACACAGAAAGCAAAAGGTCCATTATAGAATGTCTATCTAGACATACATTAGAATGTCTATCTAGACATACATAGAAAGCAAAGGCCCATTATAGAATGTCTATCTAGACATACATAGAAAGCAAAGGTCCATTATAGAATGTCTATCTAGACATACATAGAAAGCAAAGGCCCATTATAGAATGTCTATCTAGACATACACAGAAAGCAAAGGGCCCATTATAGAATGTCTATCTAGACATACACAGAAAGCAAAGGCCCATTATAGAATGTCTATCTAGACATACATAGAAAGCAAAGGCCCATTATAGAATGTCTATCTAGACATACACAGAAAACAAAGGCCCATTATAGAACAAGGTCTATCTAGACATACACAGAAAGCAAAGGCCCATTATAGAATGTCTATCTAGACATACATAGAAAGCAATGGCTCATTATAGAATGTCTATCTAGACATACATAGAAAGCAATGGCTCCATTATAGAATGTCTATCTAGACATACATAGAAAGCAAAGGCCCATTATAGAATGTCTATCTAGACATACATAGAATGTCCCATTATAGAATACTATCTAGACAAACACAAAGCAAAGGCCCATTATAGAATGTCTATCTAGACATACACAGAAAGCAAAGGCCCATTATAGAATGTCTATCTCTAGACATACATAGAAAGCAAAGGCCCATTATAGAATGTCTATCTAGACATACACAGAAAGTCCAAAGAATGTCTATTCAGACATACATGGAAAGCAAAGGCCCATATAGAATGTCTATCTAGACATAGAATGTCATAGAAACACAGAGCAAATGCCCATTATAGAATGTCTATCTAGACATACAGAAAGCAAAGGGCTCATTATAGAATGTCTATCTAGACATACATAGAAAGCAAAGGCCCCGTTATAGAATGTCTATCTAGACATACATAGAAAGCAAGGTCCATTATAGAATGTCTATCTAGACATACACAGAAAGGCATATAGAATTTCTATCTAGACATACACAGAAACAAGGCCCATTATAGAATGTCTATCTAGACATACATGGAAAACAAAGGCCCATTATAGAATGTCTATCTAGACATACATAGAAAGCAAAGGCTCATTATAGAATGTCTATCAGACATACACAGAAAGCAATGGCTCCATTATAGAATGTAGAATCTAGACATACATAGAAAAAAATGGCCATTATAGAATGTCTATTCATAGAATAGAAAAGGTTCATTATAGAATGTCATCTAGACATACAGAAAGCAATGGCCATTATAGAATGTCTATCTAGACATACATAGAAAGCAAAGGCCCATTATAGAATGTCTATATAGACATGCAGTCACATAGAAAGCAAAGGTCCATTTATAGAATGTCTATTCAGACATACATAGAAAGCAAAGGTCCATTATAGAAATGTCTATCTGAACATACATACAGAAAAAAGGGGCTCATTATAGAATGTCTATCTAGACATACATAAAGGCCCATTATAGAATGTCTATCTAGACGCAATGGCCCATTATAGAATGTCTATCTAGACATACATAGAAAAGCAATGGCCCATTATAGAATGTCTATCTAGACATACATAGAAAGTAAGGCTCCATATAGAATGTCTATCTAGACAACATAGAAAGTAAGGCTATTATAGAATGTCTATCTAGACATACACAGAAGCAAAAGATTAATATAGAAAGCAAAAAGGCCCATTATAGAATGTCTATCTAGACATACATAGAAAGCAATGGCCATTATAGAATGTCTATCTAGACACATACAACAAAGGCCCATTATAGAATGTCTATCTAGACATACAGAAAGTTAAAGGCTCTGGGCATATAGAATGTCTATCTAGACATACATAGAAAGCAATGCCCATTATAGAATGTCTATCTAGACATACACAGAAAGAAAAGCCATTATAGAATGTGTCTATCTAGACATGCAGAAAGTAATGGCCCATTATAGAATGTCTATCTAGACATACAGAGTAAAGGCCCATTATAGAATGTCTATCTAGACATACACAGAAAGCAAAGGTCCATTATAGAATGTCTATCTATTCAGACATACACAAGAAACCATTATAGTTCCATTATAGAATGTTATAGAATATATCTAGACATACATAAAAGCAAAGGTCCATTATAGAATGTCTATTCAGACATACATAGAAAGCAATGGGCCCATTATAGAATGTCTATCTAGACATACACAGAAAGCAAAGGTCCATTATAGCATGTCTATCTAGACATACACAGAAAGCAAAGGTCCATTATAGAATGTCTATTCAGACATACATAGAAAACAAAGGCCCATTATCGAATGTCTATCTAGACATACATAGAAAGCAAAGGGTCCATTATAGAATGTCTATCTAGACACATAGAAAGTAATACCATTATAGAATGTCTATCTAGACATACACAGAAAGCAAAGTTCCATTATAGAATGTCTATCTAGATATACATAAAAGCAGTAATGGTCCATTATAGAATGTCTATCTAGACATACATGGTGCAAAAGGCTCAATATAGAATGTCTATCTAGACATACAGAAAAGCAAAGGCCATTATAGAATGTCTATCTAGACATACATAAAAGCAAAACTCATTATAGAATGTCTATCTGGACATACACACAGAAAGCAAGGCCCATTATAGAATGTCTATATCTAGACATACATGGAAACAAAGGCTCCATTATAGACATGTCTATCTAGACATGCACACAGAAAGCAAAGGTCCAATATAGAATGTCTATCTAGACATACACAGAAAGCAAATATTCAATATAGAATGTCTATCTAGACATACATAGAAAGCAAAGGCTCCCATTATAGAATGTCTATCTAGATATACAAAGAAAAGGCCCAATAGGTCTATCTGAACATACACAGAATGTCCATCTAGAATGTCACATACATGAAAAGCAAGCCCCCGTTATAGAATGTCTATCTAGACATACACAGAAAAGCAAAGGTCCATTATAGAATGTCTATCTAGACATACACAGAAAGCAAAAGGCCCATTATAGAATGTCTATCACAGACATACATACAGAAGCAAAGGCCCATTATAGAATGTCTATCTGGATATACACAGAAAGCAAAGGCCCATTATAGAATGTCTATTCAGACATACACAGAAAAGGCCCATTATAGAATGTCTATCTAGACATACATAGAAAAGCAATGGCCTATTATAGAAATGTCTATCTAGACATACATGGTGCAAGGCCCATTATAGAATGTCTATCTAGACATACACAGAAAGTAAAGGCCCATTATAGAATGTCTTCTAGACATACACAGAAAGTAAAGGCCCATTAGAATGTCTATCTGGACATACACAGGAAAGCAAAGGCCCATTATAGAATGTCTATCTAGACATACACAGAAAAGCAAAGGCCCATTATAGAATGTCTATCTCTAGACATGGAAAAGCAAAGGCTCATTATAGATGTCTATCTAGACATACACAGAAAATAAAGGCTCCATTATAGAATGTCTATCTAGACATACACAGAAAGCAATGGCCCATTATAGAACGTCTATCTAGACATACATGGAAAAGCAAAGGTCCATTATAGAATGTCTATCTAGACATACATAGAAAGCAAAGGCCCATTATAGAATGTCTATCTGACATACATAGAAAGTAAAGGCCATTATAGAATGTCTATCTAGACATACACAGAAAGCAAAGGGCCCATATAGAATGTCTATCTAGACATACACAGAAAGCAAAGGCCATTATAGAATGTCTATCTAGACATACACAGAAAGCAAAGGCTCATTATAGAATGTCTATCTAGACATACACAGAAAGCAAAGGTCCATTATAGAATGTCTATCTAGACATACATGGAAAGTAAAGGTCCATTATAGAATGTCTATCTAGACATACATAGAAAAAAGGCCATTATAGAATGTCTATCTAGACATACACACAAAAAGCAAAAGGGCCTTATAGAATGTCTATCCTAGACATACATAGAAAGTAAAGGTCCATTATAGAATGTCTATCTAGACATACAGAAAGCAAAGGCCCATTATAGAAATATCTATCTAGACATACACAGAAAGCAAAGGTCCATTATAGAATGTCTATCTAGACATACACAGAAATGGCCCGATAAGAATGTCTATCTAGACATACATAGAAAGCAAAGACCCATTATAGAATGTCTATCTAGACATACACAGAAAGCAAAGGCTCATTATAGAATGTCTATCTGAACATTATAGAATGTCTATCTAGAAAGCAAAGGTCCATTATAGAATGTTCTATCTAGACATACATAGAAAAAGGTCCATTATAGAATGTCTATCTAGACATTATAAAAACAAAGGCCCATTATGAATGTCTATCTAGACATACACAGAAAAGCAAAGGCCCATTATAGAATGTCTATCTAGACATACACAGAAAAGGAAAGGCCCATTATAGAATGTCTATCTAGACATACACAGAAAACAAAGGTCCATTATAGAATGTCTATCTAGACACATAGAAAACAAAAGTCCATTATAGAATGTCTATTCAGACATGCATATAAAAACAAAGGCCCATTATAGAATGTCTATCTAGACATACATAGAAAGCAATGGCCCATTATAGAATGTCTATCTAGACATACACAGAAAGCAAAGGTCCATTATAGAATGTCTATCTAGACATACACAGAAAGCAAAGGTCCATTATAGAATGTCTATCTAGACATACACAGAAAATAAAAAGGTCATTATAGAATGTCTATCTAGACATGGGCACCAAAGCAAAGGTCCATTATAGAATGTCTATCTAGACATACATAGAAAGCAAAAGGCCCATTATAGAATGTCTATCTAGACATACACAAGCAAGGTCCATTATAGAATGTCTATCTAGACATACACAGAAAACAAGGTCCATTATAGAATGTCTATCTAGACATACACTAGAAAGCAAAGGCCCATTATAGAATGTCTATCTAGACATACAGTAAGCAAAGTTCCATTATAGAATGTGTATCTAGACATACACAGAAAGTAAAGGCCCATTATAGAATGTCTATCACATACACAGAAAGCAAAGTCCATTAGGAATGTCTATCTAGACATACAGAAAGGTCCATTATAGAATGTCTAATCTAGATACATAGAAAGCAAAGGCCCATTATAGAATGTCTATCTAGACATACAGAAAGCAAAAGGCCCATTATAGAATGTCTATCTAGACATACACAGAAAGCAAAGGTCCATTATAGAATGTCTATCTAGACACACAGAAAGCAAAGGTCCATTATAGAATGTCTATCTAGACATACATAGAAAGCAAAGGCCCATTTATAGAATGTCTATCTAGACATACACAGAAAGCAAAGGCCCATTATAGAATGTCTGTCCCCCTAGACATACATGGAAAAGCAAGGCCCATTATAGAATGTCTATCTATTCATGAAGCAAAGGCCATATAGAATGTCTGTCTAAAAGCAAAGGCCCATTATAGAATGTCTATCTAGACATATATAGCAAAGGGCCCCGTATAGAATGTCTATCTAGACATACATAGAAAGCCCCCGTTATAAAATGTCTATCTAGACATACATAGAAAGCAAAGGTCCATTATAGAATGTCTATCTGACATACATAGAAAGCAAAGGCCCATTATAGAATGTCTATCTAGACATTTTGAAATCCAAAGGAATGTCTATCTAGACATACATAGAAAGCAATGGCCCATTATGGAATGTCTATCTAAAAGACATACACAGAAAAGGCCATTATAGAATGTCTATCTAGACATAGAAAGCAAAGGCTCGTATAGAATGTCTATCTAGACACACATAGAAAGCAAAGGTCCATTGCCAATGTCTATCTAGACATACATAGAAAGCAAAGGCCCATTATAGAATGTCCTATCTAGACATATAGAAAAGTAAGGTCCATTATAGGATGTCTATCTGAACATACATAGAAAGCAAAGGGCCCATTATAGAATGTCTATCTAGACATACATAGAAAACAAAGGCCCATATAGAATATCTATCAGATACATAGAAAGCAAAGGGTCCATTATAGAATATCTATCCTAGACATACATATAAAGCAAAAGCCATTATAGAATGTCTATCTAGACATACACAGAAAGCAAAGGTCCATTATAGAATGTCTATCTAGACATACATAGAAAGCTGGCCCATTATAGAATGCCTATCTAGAGACATACATAGCAAAGGCCCATTATACAGAATGTCTATCTAGACACATAGAAAGTAAGGTCTATTATAGAATGTCTATCTAACATACACAAAAAGCAATGGCCCATTATAGAATGTCTATCTAGATATACACAGAAAGCAAAGGCCATTATAGAATGTCTATCTAGACATACATAGAAAGCAAAGGCCCATTATAGAACATCTGTCAGACATACACAGAGCAAAGGCCCATTATAGAATGTCTATCTAGACATACATGGAAAGCAAAGGGCCCATTATAGAATGTCTATCTAGACACACATAGAAAACAAGGCCCATTATAGAATGACTATCTAGACATATATAGAAACAAAGGCCCATTATAGAATGTCTATCTGTGGGATATATAAAGCAATGGCCCATTATAGAATGTCTATCTAGACATACAAAAAAAATAGGCCCATAGAATGTCTATCCCTAGACATACATTGAAAGCAAAGGCCTATTATAGAATGTCTATCTAGACATACATAATGAAAGGTCCATTATAGAATGCTCCATCTGAACATACATAGAAAGTAATGGCCATTATAGAATGTCCTGTCTAGACATACATAGAAAGCAAAGGCTATTATAGAATGCTGAACATACATAAAGCAAGGCCCATTTAGTAGAATGTCTATCTAGACATACATAGAAAACAAAGCCTATTATAGAATGTCTATCTAGACGCCCATATAAAGCAAAGGCCCATTATAGAATGTCTCTAGACACACACAGAAAAGCCATTATAGAATGTCTATCCAGACATACACAGAAAGCAAAGGTCCATTATAGAATGTCTATTCAGACACACACAGAAAGCAAATGTCCATTATAGAATGTCTATCTAGACATACACAGAAAGGTCCATTATAGGATGTCTATTCAGACATATAGAATGTCTATCTAGACATACAAACAAAAAGGGAAGTCATATAGAATGTCTATTCAGACATACATAGAAAGCAAAGGCCCATTATAGAATGTCTATCTAGACATAATAGAAAGCAATGGCCATTATAGGAATGCTATCTAGACATACACAACAAGGTCCATTATAGAATGTCTATCTAGACATACATAGAAATAGTCCATTATAGAATGTCTATCAGACATACATAGAAAGAGTCCCATTATAGAATGTCTATCTAGACATACATAGAAAGCAAATGTCCATTATAGAATGTCTATCTAGACATACATAAAAGCAAAGGTCCATTATAGAATGTCTATCTAGACATACAAGGTCCAGAAAGCAATGGCCCATTATAGAATGTCCATTATAGATATACACAGAAAGCAAAGGCCCATTATAGAATGTCTACCTAGACATACACAGAAAAGAATGTTCAAAGGCTCATTATAGAATGTCTATTCAGGACATACACAGTAACAAAGGTCCATTATAGAATGTCTATCTGGACATGCAAGCAAAGGCCCATTATAGAATGTCTATTCTGACATACACAGAAAACAGGTCATTATAGAATGTCTATCTAGACAAGCATAGAAAGTTAAAGGCCATTAACAGAATGTCTATCTGGGCATACACAAAAGTAATGGCCCATTATAGAATGTCTATCTAGACTTGTACATGGAAAGAAGAATTATAGAATGTCTATCTAGACATACACCAGAAAGCAAAGGCCCCATTATAGAATGTCTATCCAGACCCATGCATGGAAAGCAAAGGCCCATTATAGAATGTCTATCTAGACATACATAGAAAGCAAAGGCCATTATAGAATGTCTATCTAGACATACATAGAAAGCAAATGGCCCATTATAGAATGTCTATCTAGACATACATAGAAAGCAAAGGTTCATTATAGAATGTCTATCTAGACATACACAGAAATGCAAAGAATGTCCATCTAGAAGAAAGCAAGGTCCATTATAGATCTAGACATACAGAAAGCAAAGGCTCCATTATAGAATGTCTATCTAGTCATACATAGAAAACAAAGGTTTATTATAGAATGTCTATCTGAACATACACAGAAAGCAAAGGCCCATTATAGAATGTCTATCTAGACATATACAGAAAGCAAAAAGGCTCATTATAGAATGTCTATCTAGACATACATAGAAAGCAATGCTCCATTATAGAATGCCTATCTAACTACATAGAAAAGCAATGGCCCATTATAGAATGACTATCTAGACATACACAAGCAATGGCCCATTATAGAATCCATACATAGAAATGTCTATCTAGACATACACAGAAAGCAAAGGTCCATTATAGAATGTCTATCTAGACATAGAAAGTAAAGGTTCATTATAGAATGTCTATCTAGACAAGGCCCATTATAGAATGTCTCTAGACATCACAGAAAGCAAAGGGTCCATTATAGAATGTCTATCTAGAGACCTTGAAACAAGGTCCATTATAGAATGTCTATCTAAGACATATACAGAAAGCAAAGGTCATTATAGAATGTCTATCTAGACATACACATTATAGAATGTCAAGGTCCATTATGTAATGCCTGTCTAGACATACACACAATGGCCCATTAAGCAAAAGGCCAGTAAAGGCCCATAGAATGTCCTATCTGAACATACACAGAAAGCAAAGGCCCATTATAGAATGTCTATTCAGACACACAGAAAGCAAAGGGTCCAATAAATGTCTATCTAGATATACATTATAGAATGTCTATTCTACATAGAAAGCAAAGGCCCATTATAGAATGTCTATCTATTACGTTAAAAGCAAAGGGCCCATTATAGAATGTCTATCTAGACATACATAGAAAGCAATGGCCCATTATATAGAATGTCTATCTAGACATACATGGAAAGCAAAAGGCCCATTATAGAATGTCTATCTAGACATACATAGAAAAAGCAAGGCCCATTATAGAATGTCTATCTAGACATAATAATCATAAAATGTCAAAAGGCCCATTATAGAATGTCTATCTAGACATACAGAAAGCAAAGGGCCCATTATAGAATGTCTATCTAGACATACATAGAAAGCAAGGCCCATTATAGAATGTCTATCCAGACATACATGGAAAGCAAAAGGCCCATTATAGAATGCTCTATCTAGACATACATAGAAAGCAATGGCCCATTATAGAATGTCTATCTAGACATACATAGAAACCAAGGTCCATTATGAATGTCTATCTAGGACATACATAGAAAACAAAGGCCATTATAGAATGTCTATTAGACACACAGAAAGCAAAGGTCCATTATAGAATGCCCATCTAGACATACATAGAAAGCAAGGCATTATAGAATGTATATCTAGACATACATAGAAAACAAAGGTCCATTATAGAATGTCTATCTAGACATACACACAGAAACAAAGGCCCATTATAGAATGTCTATCTAGACATACACAGAAAGTAAAGGGGCCCATTATAGAATGTCTATCTAGACACATAGAAAGCAAAAGGCTCATTATAGAATGTCTATCTAGAGATACATAGAAAGCAATGGCCCGATATAGAATGTCTATCTAGACATACATAGAGCAAAGGCCCATTATAGAATGTCTATCTAGACATACATAGAAAGCAAAGGGCCATTATAGAATGTCTATCTAGACATACACAGAAAGCAAAAGGCCCATTATAGAATGTCTATCTAGACATACACAGAAAGCAAAGGTCCATTATAGAATGTCTATCTAGACATACAAAGGCCCATTATAGAAATGTCTATCTAGACATACACAGAAAGCAAAGGCCGATTATAGAATGTCTATCTAGACATACATAAAAAGCAAAGGCCCATTATAGAATGTCTATCTAGACATACACGGAAAGCAAGGCCCATTATAGAATGTCTATCTAGACATACACAGAAAGCAAAGGCCCATTAATGTCTATCTAGACATACAGAAAGCAAAGGCCCATTATAGAATGTCTATCTATAGAAAGCATACAGAGAAAGCAAGACATACACAGCAAAGGGGCCCATTATAAAATGTCTATAGAGACATAAACAGAAAGCAAAGGCTATTATATAGAATGTCTATCTAGACATACATAGAAAGCAAAAGGCCCATTATAGAATGTCTATCTAGGGACATACATAGAAAGCAATGTTCCATTATAGAATGTCTATCTAGACATACACATGGAAAAAACAAAGGGCCCATTATAGAATGTCTATCTAGACATACACAAACAAAGGCCCATTATAGAATGTCTATTCAGAGACATACATAGAAAGCATGGCTATTATAGATGTCTATCTAGACATGGAAAGCAATGGCCCATTATAGAATGTCTATCTAGACGCTACATAAAAGTTGTGGGCCCATTATAGAATGTCTGTCTGGTACATAGAAAGCAAAAGCCCATTATAAGATGCCATCTGAGACATACAGAAAGCAAAGGGCCCATTATAGAATGTCTCCATTCCAGACATACACAGAAAGCAAAGGCCCATTATAGAATGTCTATCTAGACATACACAGAAAGCAAAGGCCCATTATAATGTCTATCTAATGACATATAAATGCATGGACAATGGAAAAAAGGCCCATTATAGAATGTCTGTCTGACATACATAGAAAGCAAAGGCCCATTATAGAATGTCTATCTAGACATACATAGAAAACAAGGCCCATTATAGAATGTCTATTCAGGACATACATAGAAAAACAAAGGTCTATTATAGATTGTCTATCTAGACATATATAAAATGCCCATTATAGAATGTCTATCTAGACATACATGGAAAGCAAAGGCCCATTATAGAATGTCTATCTAGACATACACAGAAAAAGCAAGGGCCATTATAGAATGTCTATCTAGTCATACATAAGCAATGGCCCATTATAGAATGTCTATCTAGACATACATACAAAGAAAGAATGGCCCATCTATAGAAAGCAATGGCTCCATTATAGAATGCATACATAGAAAGCAATGGCCCGTTATAGAATGTCTATCTAGACATATAGAAAGCAAAGGGCTCCATTATAGAATGTCTATCTATACATACATAGAAAGTACGGTCTATTATAGAATGTCTATCTAGACATACACAGAAAGCAAAAAAACAATATAGAATGTCTATCTAGACATACATAAAAGCAATGGCCCATTATAGAATGTCTATCTAGACATACATAGAAAGCAAAAGGCCCATTATAGAATGTCTATCTAGACTTACATGCAGAAAGCAAAGGGCATTAGAATGTCTATCTAGACATACATGGAAAAGTTGGCGGCCCATTATCGAATGCTGCCTAGACATATGCAGAGCAAAGGTCCATTATAGGAATGTCTATCTCTAGACATACATAAGCAGGAATACCTATTATAGAATGTCTATACAGACATACATAGAAAGCAAAAGGCCCATTATAGAATGTCTATCTAGACATACATAGAATGCAATGCAATATTATATAGAATGTCTATTCACACAGAAAGCAAAAGGCCCATTATAGAATGTGTCTATCTAGACATACACAGAAAGCAAGGCCCATTATGTCTGTCTATCTAGACCCATATAGAAAGCAATAAGGCCATTATACAGAATGTTCATTCTGACATGCACAGAAAGCAAAGGGTCTATTATAGAATGCCCATTAGAATACATGGAGCAAACACAAGGTCTATCTAGACACACAGCAAACATAGAATGCCCAAGACAAATGTCCATTATAGAATGTGTCTATCTAGACATACATAGAAAAGCAAAAGGCCCATTATAGAATGTCTATCTAGACATACATAAAGCAATGGCCCATTAGAAATGTCTCTGACATACATGGAAAGCAAAGGCCCATTATAGAATGTCTATCTAGACATACACAGAAGCAAAGGCATTAAAATGTCTATCTAGACATAGAATGTCTATTATAGAATGTCATAGACACAGAAAGCAAAGGTCCATTATAGAATGTCTATCTAGACATACATAGAAAGTAATGGCCCATTATAGAATGTCTGTGAGACATACACAGAAAGCAAAGGTCTATTATAGAATGTCTATCTAGACATACATAGAAAGCAAAGGTCCATTATAGAATGTCTATCTAGACATACATGGAAAGCAAAGGCCCATTATAGAATGTCTATCTAGACATACATGAAAGCATAGGCCCATTATAGAATGTCTCTCTAGACATACATAGAAAGCAAGGCCAATTATAGAATGTCTATCTAGACATACACAGAAAGCAAAGGCCCATTATAGAATGTCTATCTAGACATACATAGAAAGAAAGCAAGCCCATTATAAATGTATTCAGAATGTCTATCTAGAATGTCTATCTAGACATACAAAGCAATGGCCTTATTATAGACATACAGTGGCTGTTATAGACATACATAAACAAAGGGCCCATTATAGAATGTCTATCTAGACAGCATAGAAAGCAAAGGTCCATTATGGAATGTATCCTAGGACATACATAGAAAGCAATGGCCCATTATGGTATGTCTATCTAGACATACATAGAAAGCAAATGCCATTATAGAATATCTATCTAGACATACACAGAAAGCAAGGTTTATTATAGAATGTCTATCTAAGACATACATAGAAAGCAAAGGCCGTTATAGAATGTCTATCTGATATACACAAAGCAAAGGCCCATATATAGAAATATCTATTCAGACATGCAAGCAATGGCCATTATAGAAGTCTATCTATATACATAAAGCAATAGTCCATTATAGAATGTCTATCTAGACATACACAGAAATGAAGGTCTATAGGGTAATATATCTGAACATACATAGAAAGCAAAGGGCCCATTATAGAATGTCTATCTAGACATACATAGAAAAAGCAAAGGTCCATTATAGAATGTCTATCTAGACATACATAGAAAGCAATGGCCCATTATAGAATAATCTATCTAGACATACACAGAAATAAGGTCGTATAGAATGTCTATCTAGACATACATAGTAACAAAAGGCCCATTATAGAATGTCTATCTAGACATACATAGAAACAGGTCCATTATAGAATGTCTATCTAGACATACATAGAAAGCAAAAGGCCACTATAGAATGTCTATCTAGACATACGGAAAGCAAACGGTCCATTATAGAATGTCTATCTAGACATACACAGAAAGTAAAAGGCCCATTATAGAATGTCTATCTAGACATACACAGAAAGCAAAGGTCCATTATAGAATGTCTATCTAGACATACATAAAGCAAAGGCCCATTATAGAATGTCTATCTAGACATACAGAAAAAGCAAGGCCCATTATAGAATGTCTATCTAGACATACATAGAAAGCAAAGGCCCATTATAGAATGTCTATCTAGACATACACAAAAGCAAAGGCCCATTATAGAATGTCTATCTATCTAAGCAAAACCCATTATAGAATGTCTAGACATACAAGAAAGCAAAAAGGCATTATAGAATGTCTATCTAGACATACACAGAAAGCAAAGGCCATTATAGAATGTCTATCTATCATACACAAAGCAAAAGGCCCATTATAGAATGTCTATCTAGACACCATAGAAAGCAAAGGCCATTATAGAATGTCTATCTGAGACATACACAGAAAGCAAAGGCTCATTATAGAATGTCTATCTAGACATACACAGAAAGCAAAAGTCCATTATAGAATGTCTATCTAGACATACATAGAAAGCAAAAGGCCGTTATAGAATGTCTATCTAGACATACACAGAAAGCAAAGGTCCATTATAGAATGTCTATCTAGACATACACAGAAAGCAAAGGTCCATTATAGAATGTCTATCTAGACATACACAGAAAGCAAAGGTCCCATTATAGAATGTCTATCTAGACATACACAGAAAGTAAAGGCCCATTATAGAATGTCTATCTAGACATACACAGAAAGCAAAGGTCCATTATAGAATGTCTATCTATACACAGAAAGCAAGGTCCATTATAGAATGTCTATCTAGACATACACAGAAAAGTAAAGGTCCATTATAGAATGTCTATCTGGGCATACATAGAAAGCAAAGGCCCATTATAGAATGTCTATCTAGACATACATAGGAAAGCAAAGGTCCATTATAGAATGTCTATCTAGACATACACAGAAAGCAAGGCCCATTATGGGGTATCTGTCAGGCCTTACATAGAAAGCAAAGGCCAATTATAGAATGTCTGTCCCTAGACATACATGAAAACAATGGCCTATTATAGAATGTCTATCTAGACATACATAAGCAATGGCCCATTACATAGATTGTCTATCTAGACATACATAGAAAGCAATGGCCCATTATAGATGTCTATCTGACATACATAGAAAGCAAAAGGCCCATTATAGAATGTCTATCTAGACATACACAGAAAGCAAAGGCCCATTATAGAATGTCTATCTATAGACATACACTTAAAGCAATGGCCATTATAGAATGTCTATCTAGACATACACAGAAAGCAAAAAGGCCCATTAGGTGTCTATCTAGACATACATAGAAGCAAATGCCCATTATAGGTATCTGTCTAGACATACATAGAAAACAATGGCCCATTATAGAATGTCTATCTAGACATACACTTGGAAAACAAAAGCCCCATTATAGAATGTCTATCCTAGACTTACGCAGAAAATAATAGCCCATTATAGAATCTATCTGAACATACATAGAAAGCAAAAGGCCATTATAGAATGTCTATCTAGACATACATAAGCTTGGAATACAAGGCCATTATAGAATGTCTATCTAGACATACACAGAAAGCAAAGGCCCATTATAGAATGTCTATCTAGACATACATAGAAAACAAAAAGGCCCATTATAGAATGTCTATCTGACATACCTTGGAAAGCAAAGGCCATTATAGAATGTCTATCTGAACATACATTAGAAAGCAAAGGCCCATTATAGAATGTCTATCTAGACATACATAGAAAGCAATGGCCCATTATAGAATGTCTATCTGAACATACATAAGCAAAAGGCCCATTATAGAATTTTCTATCTAGACATACACAGAAACAATAGGCCCATTATAGAATATCTAGACATACACACAAAACAAAAGGCCCATTATAGAATGTCTATCTAGACATACATAAAGCAAAGGCCATTATAGAATGTCTATCTAGACATACATAGAAAACAAAAAAGCCATTATAGAATGTCTATCTAGACATACATGAAAGCAAAAACCCCGTTATAGAATGTCTATCTACATACATAAGAAAGCAAAAGGCCATTATAGAATGTCTATCTGGACATACATAAACAAAGGCCATTATAGATTGTCTATCTAGACATACACAGAAAACAATGGCCCATTATAGAATGTCTATCTAGACATACATGGAAAACAAAGGCCCATTATAGAATGTCTATCTAGACATACATGAAAAGCAATAAAGGAATTACTAAAATGTCTATCTAGACATACATGGAAAGCAAGGCCCATTATAGAATGTCTATCTAGACCTTTTACAGAAAGCAAAAAGGCCCATTATAGAATGTCTATCTAGCCATACATAGAAAGCAATGGCCCGTATAGGTGTCTATCTAGACATACATATGAAAACAATGGCCCATTATAGAATGTCTATCTAGACATACACTGAAAGCAATAGCCTATTATAGAATATCTATCACTTACATACATAAGCAATATGGCCATTATAGAATGTCTATCTGATATAGAAAGCAAAAGCCCATTATAGAATGTCTATCTAGACACATAGAAAAATAAGGCCCATTATAGAATGTCTATCTAGACATACACAATAAGGCCCATTATAGAATGTCTATCTGAACTTGAAAGAAAGGGCCATTGCCATTATCTAGAATGTCTATCTAGACATACACAGAAAAGCAAAGGCCCATTATAGAATGTCTATATGAACATACAGACAATACCATTATAAAGCAAGGACATTACAGAAAGCATTATAGAATGTCTATCTAGACATACATGGAAAGCAAAGGCCCATTATAGAATGTCTATCTAGACATACATAGAAAGCAAAGGCCCATTATAGAATGTCTATCTAGACATACACAGAATGCAAAGGCCCATTATAGAATGTCTATCTAGACATACACAGAAAGCAAAGGTCCATTATAGAATGTCTATCTAGACATACACAGAAAGCAAAGGCCCATTATAGAATGTCTATCTAGACATACACAGAAAGCAAAGGTCATTATAGAATGTCTATCTAGACATACACAAGTTCTTATAGAAAGCAAAGGCCATTATAGAATGTCTATCTAGACATACATGGAAAACAAGGCCCATTATAGAATGTCTATCTAGACATACACAGAAAGCAAAGGCCCATTATAGAATGTCTATCTAGACATACACAGAAAAAGGCCCATTATAAATGTCTATCTAGACATACACAAAAGCAAAGGCTCATTATAGAATGTCTATCTAGACATACACAGAAAGCAAAGGTCCATTATAGAATGTCTATCTAGACATACATAGAAAACAAAGGTCCATTATAGAATGTCTATCTAGACATACAAGAGCCCATTATAGAATGTCTATCTAGACATACACAAAAAGCAAAGGCCCATTATAGAATGTCTATCTAGACATACACAAAAGCAAAGGCCCATTATAGAATGTCTATCTAGACATACATAAAAGCAAAGGTCCATTATAAAATGTCTATCTAGACATACATAGAAAGCAAGGCCCATTATAGAATGTCTATCTAGACATACATAGAAAACCCAAAGTATGTCCATTATAGAATGTCTATCTAGACATGTCTATCTAGACATACAAAAAGCCCATTATAGAATGTCTATCTAGACATACACAGAAAGCAAATGTCTATCTAGACATACACAGAAACAATATTGATATGAATGTCTATCTAGACATACATGGAAGAAAGCAAAGGCCCACTATAGAATGTCTATCTAGACATACATAGAAAGCAAACCCAGTATAGAATATCTATCTGGACACACACTTAGAAAGCAAAGGCCCATTATAAGAATGTCTATCTAGACATGTACACAAGCAAAGGCCCATTAGAATTCTATCTAGACATACACAGAAAGCAAAAGGCCATTATAGAATGTCATCTAGACATACATGAAAGCAAAGGCCCATTATATGGGAATGTCTATCTAGACACATACATAGAAAGCAATGGCCATTATAGAATGTCTATCTAGACACACGTAGAAAACAAAGGCCCATTATAGAATGTCTATCTAGACATACACAGAAAGCAAAAGGCCCATTATAGGAATGTCTATCTAGACATATTATGATGTCTAAACATACAAAGGTCCATTATAGAATGTCTATCTAGACATACATATAAAAGCAAAGGGCCCATTATAGAATGTCTATCTAGACATACACAAGAAAGCAAAGGTCCCGTTATAGAATGTCTATCTAGACATACACAGAAAGCAAGGTCCATTATGAATGTCTATCTAGACATACACAGAAAGCAAAAGGCCCATTATAGAATGTCTATCTAGACATGCACAGAAAACAAGGTCCATTATAGAATGTCTATCTAGACATACACAGAAAACAAAAGGTCCATTATAGAATGTCTATCTAGACATACACAGAAAGCAAGGTCCATTATAGAATGTCTATCTAGACATACACAGAAAGCAAAAGGCCCATTATAGAATGTCTATCTAGACATACATATAGAAAGCAAAGGCCCATTATAGAATCTGTCTAGACATACATCAAAGCAAGGTCCATTATAGAATGTCTATCTAGACATATATAGAAAACAAAGGCCCATTATAGAATGTCTATCTAGACATACATAGAAAGCAAAGGTCCATTATAGAATGTCTATCTAGACATACATAGAAAGCAAGGTCCATTATAGAATGTCTATCTAGACATACATTAGCAAAGGTCCATTATAGAATGTCTATCTAGACATACATATAAAACATTATAGATGTCCCCTTATGGAATGTGTCTATCTAGACATGCATAAAGCAAAAAGGCCCATTATAGAATGTCTATCTAGACATACATGAAAACAAAAGGCCCATTATAGAATGTCTATCTAGACATGCACAGAAAGCAAAGGTCCATTATAGAATGTCTATCTAGACATACACAGAAAAAGCAAGGTCCATTATAGAATGTCTGTCTAGACATACACAGAAAACAAGGTCCATTATAGAATGTCTATCTAGACATACACTTAAGCAAAAGGCATTATAGAATGTCTATCTAGACATACATAGAAAAAAGGTCCATTATAGAATGTCTATCTAGACATACACGAAAACAAAAGGCCCATTATAAAATGTCTATCTAGACATACACAGAAAAGCAAGGCCCATTATAGATATTCTATCTAGACATACACAAAGCAAAGGCCCATTATAGAATGTCTATCTAGACATACAGAAAGCAAAGGCCCATTAGAATGTCTATCTAGACTATACACACAGAAAGCAAAGGCCCATTATAGAATGTCTATCTAGACATACACAGAAAATAAAAGGTCCATTATAAATGTCTATCTAGACATACATAAAATTATGACTATAGAATGTCTATCTAGACATACACAGAAGCAAGGCCCATTATCAATGTCTATCTAGACATACACAAAAGCAAGGCCCACATTATAGAATGTCTATCTGGACATACACTTAGAAAGCAAGGCCCATTATAGAATGTCTATCTGAACATACACAAGAAAGGGCCAAGGGTCCATTATAGAATGTCTATCTAGACATACACATACATAGCAAGGGCCCATTATAGAATGTCTATCTAGACATACATGAAAGACAAGGCCCATTATAGAATGTCTATCTAGACATACACAGAAAGCAAAAGGCCCATTATAGAATGTCTATCTAACATACATAGAAAACAAAAGGCCCATTATAGAATGTCTATCTAGACACACAGAAAGCAAAGCTCCATTATAGAATGTCTATCTAGACATACACAGAAAGCAAAGTTCCATTACAGAATCTCTATCTAGACACACACCAGCAAGGTCCATTATAGAATGTCTATCTAGACATACATAAATAAGGCCCATTATAGAATCTATCTAGACATACACTTAGAAGCAAGGTATTAGAATGTCTATCTAGACATACAGAAAGCAAGGCCATTATACAGGAAATCTATCTGGACATACACAGAAAGCAAGGCCCATTATAGAGTGTCTGTCTAGACATACACAGAAAGCAAGGTCCCATTATAAGATTGTCCTATCTAGACATACACAGGTCCATTAAGAATGTCCTAAAAGGCCCATTATAGAATGTCTGAACATACATAGAAAGCAAAAATTCCCATTATAGAATGTCTATCTTGACATACAGAAAGCAAAGGCCCATTATAGAATGTCTATCTGACATACACAGAAAGCAAAAGGTCCATTATAGAATGTCTATCTAGACATACATGGAAAGCAAGGCCCGTGTGTGACCTATCTAGACATACACTTAAACAAAAAGGCCCATTATAGAATGTCTATCTAGACATACACAGAAAGCAAGGCCCATTATAGAATGTCTATCTAGACATACACAGAAATCAAAGGCCCATTATAGAATGTCTATCTAGACATACACAGAAAGCAAAGCCCATTATAGAATGTCTGTATCTGAACATACAGAAAACAAAAGGTCCATTATAGAATGTCTATCTAGACATACAAAGGCTCATTGAATGTCAGCAAAGGCCCATTATAGAATGTCTATCTAGACATACATAGAAAACCCATTATAGAATGTCTATCTATAAACAGAAAACAAAGTCTATCTAGACATACTGCTCTATAAAAGCAAAAGGCCCATTATAGAATGTCTATCTAGACAAATACAGAAAGCAAAGGCCCATTATAGAATGTCTATCTAGACATACACACAGAAAGCAAAGGCCCATTATAGAATGTCTATCTAGACATACACAGAAAGCAAAGGTCCATTATAGAATGTCTATCTAGACATACACAGAAAGCAAAAGGTCCATTATAGAATGTCTATCTAGACATGCACACAGAAAAAGGCCCATTATAGAATGTCTATCTAGACATACACTTAGAAAGCAATGGCCCATTATAGAATGTCTATCTAGACATACACAAAGCAAAGGCCCATTATAGAGATGTATCTAGACATACACAGAAAGCAAAGGCCCATTATAGAATGTCTATCTAGACATACACAGAAAACAAAAGCCCATTATAGAATGTCTAACTAGACATACACAGAAAAGCAAGGCTCATTATAGAATGTCTATCTAGACATACACAAAAGCAAAAAGGTCCATTATAGAATGTCTATCTAGACATACATAGAAAGCAAGGACCATTATAGAATGTCTATCTAGACATACACACAAAAAAAAAGGCCCATTATAGAATGTCTATCTAGACATACACAGAAAAGGTCCATTATTGAATGTCTATCTGAACCTTGCCAAGCAAAGGCCCATTATAGAATGTCTATCTAGACTACAGACATGCATATTAGAAAAGCAAGGCCCATTATAGAATGTCTATCTAGACATACACACAAGCAAAGGCCTATTATAGAATGTCTATCTGACACACAGAAAACAAAAGGTCCATTATAGAATGTCTGTCTAGACAACTGCAAAAAAGGTCCATTATAGAATGTCTATCTAGACATACACAGAAAGCAAAGGTCCATTATAGAATGTCTATCTAGACATACTTAAAAAAAGGCCCATTATAGAATGTCTATCAGACATACACCAAAGCAAAGGCCATTATAGAATGTCTATCTAGACATACACAGAAAGCAAAGGTCCATTATAGAATGTCTATCTAGACATACACAGAAAGCAAAGGTCCATTATAGAATGTCTATCTAGACTATAGAATGTCTCTAGACATACACAGAAAGGTCAAATGTCCATACATAGAAAGCAAAGCCCATTATAGACATACACAGACATATAAAGGCCCATTATAGAATGTCTATCTAGACATACACACAGAAAGCAAATGCCATTATAGAATGTCTATCTAGACATACAGAAAAGCAAGGCCCATTATAGAATGTCTATCTAGACATACACAGAAGCAAAAAGTCCATTATAGAATGTCTATCTAGACATACAGAAATAAGGCAAATAGCCCATTATAGACATGTCTAAGGCTATATAATGTTATCTAGACATACAGAAAGGCAAAGGCCCATTATAGAATGTCTATCTAGACATACATGAAAGCAAAGGTCCATTATAGAATGTCTATCTAGACATACACAGAAAGCAAGGTCCATTATAAATCTAGACATACACAGAAAGCAAAGGTCCTATCTATTAAAGCAAAGGCATATAGAATGTCTATCTAGACATACACAAAGCAAAAGGTCCATTATAGAATGTCTATCTAGACAAACATTATAGAAATCTAGATACAAAGGCCCATTATAGAATGTCTATCTAGACATACACAGAAAGCAAAGGTCCGTTATAGAATGTCTATCTAGACATACACAGAAAGCAAAAAGGTCCATTATAGAATGTCTATCTAGACATACACTTAAAAGCAAAGGCCCATTATAGAATGTCTATCTAGACATACACAGAAAGCAAAGGCCATTATAGAATGTCTATCTAGACATACACAGAAAAGCAAAGTCATTATAGAATGTCTATCTACATACAGAATGCAAGGCCCATTATAGATGTCTATCTAGACATACACAGCAAGGTCAAGGTCCATTATAGAAAGCATGTCTATCTAGACATACAGAAAGCAAAGGTCCATATAGAATGTCTATCTAGACATACACAAAAGCAAAAGTCCATTATAGAATGTCTATCTAGACATACATGGAAAGCAAAGGCCCATTATAGAATGTCTATCTAGACATACATAGAAAGCAAAGGCCCATTATAGAATGTCTATCTAGACACAAGAAAAAGGTCCATTATAGAATGTCTATCTACATACACAGAAAAGCAAAGGTCCATTATAGAATGTCTATCAGACATGTACACAGACATACACACAGAAACATAGAAAAGGTCCATTATAGAATGTCTATCTAGACATGCATAGAAAGCAAAAAAGGTCCATTATAGAATGTCTATCTAGACATACATAGAAAGCAAGGGCCATTATAGAATGTCTATCTAGACATACACAGAAAGCAAAGGCCCATTATAGATGTCTATCTAGACATACACAGAAAGCAAAGGCCCATTATAGAATGTCTATCTAGACATACACAGAAAGCAAAGGTCCATTATAGAATGTCTATCTAGACACACATGGAAGCAAAGGCCCATTATAGAATGTCTATCTAGACATACACAGAAACAAGGTCCATTATAGAATGTCTATCTAGACATACACAGAAAACCAAGGCCCATTATAGAATGTCTATCTAGACATACACAGAAAGCAAAGGCCCATTATAGAATGTCTATCTAGACATACATAGAAAGCAAAGGCCCATTATAGAATGTCTATCTAGACATACAGAAAGCAAAGGCCCATTATAGAATGTCTATCTAACATACACAGAAAACAAGCCCATTATAGAATGTCTATCTAGACATATGTCACAGAAAAGCAAAGGCCCATTATAGAATGTCTATCTAGACATACACAGAAAGCAAAGGCCCATTATAGAATGTCTATCTAGACATACACATACAGAAAACAAAGGTCCATTATAGAATGTCTATCTAGACATTACATGGAAAGCAAAGGCCCATTATAGAATGTCTATCTCTAGACATAAAGCAAAGGTCTCATATAGAATGTCTATCTAGACAAAAAGGCCCATTATAGAATGTCTATCTAGACATACACAGAAAACAAAGGCCCATTATAGAATGTCTATCTAGACATACATAGAAAACAAAGGCCCATTATAGAATGTCTATCTAGACATACATAGAAAGCAAGGCCCATTATAGAATGTCTATCTAGACACACAGAAAGCAAAGGGCCCATTATAGAATGTCTATCTAGACATATACACGAAAAAGGTCCAATAGAATGTCTATCTAGACATACAGAAAGGCCCAGATTATAGAATGTCTATCTAGACATACATAGAAAAGGCCCATTATAGAATGTCTATCTAGACATACAGAAAGCAAAGGCCCATTATAGAATGTCTATCTAGACATACATAGAAAGCAAGGGCCCATTATAGAATGTCTATCTAGACATACACAGAAAGCAAATAGAATGTCATTATAGAATGTCTATCTAGACATACATAAAAAGCAAAGCCCATTATAGAATGACTATCTAGACATACACAGAAAGCAAAGGTCCATTATAGAATGTCTATCTAGACATACACAGAAAGCAAAGGCCATTATAGAATGTCTATCTAGACATACACAGAAAGCAAAAGGCCCATTATAGAATGTCTAATGTCTTATCTAGACATACACAGAAAAAGCAAGGTCCATTATGGAATGTCTATCTAGACATACACAGAAGAATGCAAAAGGTCCATTATAGAATGTCTATCTAGACATACATAGAAAGCAAAGGCTCATTATAGAATGTCTATCTAGACATACACAGAAAGCAAGGTCCATTATAGAATGTCTATCTAGACATACACAGAAAGCAAAGGCCCATTATAGAATGTCTATCTAGACATACACAAAGTAAAATTATAGGCCTATTATAGAATG
Organism: Acanthosepion pharaonis; assembly: GCA_903632075.3. Taxonomy (NCBI): domain Eukaryota; kingdom Metazoa; phylum Mollusca; class Cephalopoda; order Sepiida; family Sepiidae; genus Acanthosepion; species Acanthosepion pharaonis. Next base: position 75,601 of record CAHIKZ030001003.1, on the reverse strand, counting down.
TCTATCTAGACATACACAGAAAGCAAAGGTCCATTATAGAATGTCTATCTAGACATACATGGAAAGCAAAGGCCCATTATATAATGTCTATCTAGACATACATAGAAAGCAAAGGCCCATTATAGAATGTCTATCTAGACATACACACAAAGCAAAGGCCTATTATAGAATGTCTATCTAGACATACACAGAAAGCAAAGGTCCATTATAGAATGTCTATCTAGACATACACAGAAAGCAAAGGTCCATTATAGAATGTCTATCTAGACATACACAGAAAGCAAAAAGGCCCATTATAGAATGTCTATCTAGACATACATAGAAAAAAGGCCCATTATAGAATGTCTATCTAGACATACATGGTCTATCTAGACAAAACAGGCCCATTATAGAATGTCTATCTAGACATACATAGAAAGCAAAGGTCCATTATAGAATGTCTATCTAGACATACACACAAAGCAAGGTCCTATTATAAATGTGTCTATCTAGACATACATCTAAAGAAAAAAGGCCCATTATAGAATGTCTATCTAGACATACATAGAAAGCAAATATCCATTATAGAATGTCTATCTAGACATACACAGAAAGCAAAGGCCCATTATAGAATGTCTATCTAGACATACATATATAAAGCAAAGGCCCATTATAGAATGTCTATCTAGACATACATGGAAAACAAAGGCCCATTATAGAATGTCTATCTAGACGCATAGAAAGCAAAGGCCCATTATAGAATGTCTATCTAGACATACACAGAATGCAAAGGCCCATTATAGAATGTCTATCTAGACATACATAAAAGCAAAGGCCCATTATAGAATGTCTATCTAGAAAAACATAGAAAGCAATGGCCCATTATAGAATGTCTATCTAGACATACACAGAAAGCAAAGGTCCCATTATAGAATGTCTATCTAGACATACACAGAAAACAAAAGGCCCATTATAGAATGTCTATCTAGACATACATAGAAAAGCAAAAGGCCCATTATAGAATGTCTATCTAGACATACATAGAAAGCAAAGGCCCATTATAGAATGTCTATCTAGACATACACAGAAAGCAAGACATACATAAACAGGCCCATTATAGAATGTCTATCTAGACATACACAGAAAGCAAAGGTCCATTATAGAATGTCTATCTAGTCATACACAGAAAGCAATGGTCCATTATAGAATGTCTATCTAGACATACATAGAAAGCAAAAAAGTCCATTATAGAATGTCTATCTAGACATGCATAGAAAACAGGCAAAAGAATGTCTATCTGAACACAGAAAGCAAAGGTCCATTATAGAATGTCTATCTAGACATACACAGAAAGCAAAAGGTCCATTATAGAATGTCTATCTAGAACATACAGAAAGCAAAAAGGCCCATTATAGAATGTCTATCTAGACATACACAGAAAGCAAGGTCCATTATAGAATGTCTATCTAGACATACATGAAAGCAAAGTCCATTATAGAATGTCTATCTAGACATACATAAAACAAAGGTCCATTATAGAATGTCTATCTAGACATACACAAAAGCAAAGGTCCATTATAGAATGTCTATCTAGACATACATAAAAGCAAAGGTCCATTATAGAATGTCTATCTAGACATACACAGAAACAAGGCCATTATAGAATGTCTATCTAGACATACAGAAAGCAAAGGCCATTATAGAATGTCTATCTAGACATACACAGGAAACCAAAGTTCCATTATAGAATGTCTATCTAGACATACACAGAAAACAAAGGCCCATTATAGAATGTCTATCTAGACATACACAGAAAGCAAAGGCCCATTATAGAATGTCTATCTAGACATACACAGAAAGCAAAAGGCTCATTATAGAATGTCTATCTAGACATACACAGAAAGCAAAGGTCCATTATAGAATGTCTATCTAGACATACACAGAAAGCAAAAGGCCCATTATAGAATGTCTATCTAGACATACACAAAAGCAAAGGCCCATTATAGAATGTCTAGTCTCATACACAGAAAGCAAAGGCCTATTATAGAATGTCTATCTAGACATACAGAAAGCAAAAGGCCCATTATAGAATGTCTATCTAGACATACACAGAAAGCAAAAGGCCCATTATAGAATGTCTATCTAGACATACACAAAGCAAAGGTCCATTATAGAATGTCTATCTAGACATACATAGAAAGCAAAGGCCATTATAGAATGTCTATCTAGACATACATAGATGTCAAGGCCCATTAAAAATGGCCCATTATAGAATGTCTATCTAACTCTAGACATAGAGAAAAGCAAGGTCCATTATAGAATGTCTATCTAGACATACACAGAAAGCAAAGGCTCCATTATAGAATGTCTATCTAGACATACATAGAAAGCAAAGGTCCATTATAGAATGTCTATCTAGACATACACAGAAAGCAAAGGCCCATTATAGAATGTCTATCTAGACATACATAGAAAGCAAAGGCCCATTATAGAATGTCTATCTATACATACACAGAAAAAAGGCTCATTATAGAATGTCTATCTAGACATACATGGAAAGCAAAGGCCCATTATAGAATGTCTATCTAGACATACACAGAAAGCAAAAGGCCCATTATAGAATGTCTATCTAGACATACATAGAAAGCAAAGGCCCATTATAGAATGTCTATCTAGACATACACAGAAAGCAAAAAGGCCCATTATAGAATGTCTATCTAGACATACAGAAAGCAAGGCCCATTATAGAATGTCTATCTAGACATACATAGAAAGCAAGGTCCATTATAGAGAATGTCTATCTAGACATACATAGAAAGCAAAGGCCCATTATAGAATGTCTATCTAGACATACACAGAAAGCAAAGTCCATTATAGAATGTCTATCTAGACAAACATAGAAAACAAGGCCCATTATAGAATGTCTATCTAGACATACACAGAAAGCAAAGGTCATTATAGAATGTCTATCTAGACATACACAGAAAAGCAAAGGTCCATTATAGAATGTCTATCTAGACATACATGGAAAGCAAGGCCCATTATAAGGAATGTCTATCTAGACACACAGAAAGCAAAGGCCCATTATAGAATGTCTATCTAGACATACATAAAAGCAAAAGGCCCATTATAGAATGTCTATCTAGACATACACAGAAAGCAAAGGTCCATTATAGAATGTCCATTATAGGCCCAATGTCTATCTAGACATACACAGGAAAGCAAGGTCATTATAGAATGTCTATCTAGACATACACAGAAAGGCAAATAGAATGTCCTATTATAGAATGTCTATCTAGACATACACAGAAAGGGCCCATTATAGAATGTCTATCTAGACATACATAGAAAGCAAAGGCCCATTATAGAATGTCTATCTAGACATACATAGAAAGCAAAGGCCCATTATAGAATGTCTATCTAGACATACACAGAAAGCAAGGTCCATTATAGAATGTCTATCTAGACATACATAGAAAAAAGGCCCATTATAGAATGTCTATCTAGACATACACAGAAAGCAAAGGTCCATTATAGAATGTCTATCTAGACATACACAGAAAGCAAAAGGCCCATTATAGAATGTCTATCTAGACATACACAGAAAGCAACAACATTATAGAATGTCTATCTAGACATACACAGAAAGCAAAGGTTCATATAGTCATTCCAGACACACAGAAAGCAAAGGCCCATTATAGAATGTCTATCTAGACATACAGAAAGAAGCACCAATATAGAATGTCTATCTAGACATACAGAGCAAAGGCCCATTGTAGGAATGTCTATTCAGACATACACAGAAAGCAAAGGCTCCATTATAGAATGTCCATTTAGACATACACAGAAAGCAAAGGGCCCATTATAGAATGTTCATTCTAGACATACACAGAAAGTAAAGGCCCATTATAGAATGTCTATCTAGACATACACAGAAAGCAAAGGTCCACATAGAATGTTTATCAGACATACATAGAAAGCAAAGAATCCATTATAGAATGTCTATCTAGACACATACATGGAAAGTAAAGGCCATTATAGAATGTCCATCTAGACATACATAGAGCAAAGGCCCATTATAGAATGTCTATCTAACATACAGAAAGCAAAGGTTCATTATAGAATGTCTAGAGACATACATAGAAAGCAAAGAAAGCAATGGCCATTATAGAATGTCTATCTAGACATCCATAGAAAAGGCCCAAAGGTAGAACCATTAGACATACATAGAAAGTAAAGGTCCATTAGAATGCACACATACACAGAAAGCAAAGGCCCATTATATCTAGAATAGAAAGCAATCTATTATCGAATGTCTATTCAGACATACACAGAAAGCAAAGGTCCATTATAGAATGTCTATCTAGACATACACAGAAAGCAAAGGGTCTATCTAGACACACACAGAAACCAAAGTTATAGAATGTCTATCTAGACATACAGGAAAGAAAGGTCCATTATAGAATGTCTATCATTATAGAATGGCCCATCTATCTAGACATACCATTATAGAATGTCTATCTAGACAAATGGGCAAAGGCCCATTATAGAATGTCTATCTAGACATACACAGAAAAGCAAAGGTCCATTATAGAATGTCTATCTAGACACACATAGAAAGCAAAGGCCCATTATAGAATGTCATCTAGACATACATAGAAAGCAAAGGCCCATTATAGAATGTCATATTAAGGCCAGACATACATAGAAAGTAAAGGTCCATTTATAGAATGTCTATCTAGACATACATAAAAGTAAAAGGTCCATTATAGAATGTCTATCTAGACATACACAAAAGCAAAGGTCCATTATAGAATGTCTATCTAGACATACACAGAAAGGTCCATTATAGAATGTCTATCTAGACATACAGAAAGCAAAGGCCCATTATAGAATGTCTATCTAGACATACATAGAAAGGCCCAATAGGTCCACAGAATGTCTATCTAGACATAGAAAGCAAAGGTCCATTATAGAATGTCTATTCTAGACATACACAGAAAGCAAAGGCCCATTATAGAATGTCTATCTAGACATACAAAAGCAAAGGCCCATTATAGAATGTCTATCTAGACATACAGAAAGCAAAGGCCCATTATAGAATGTCTATCTGACATACACAGAAAGCAAAGGCCCATTATAGAATGTCTATCTAGACATACACAGAAAGCAAAGGTCCATTATAGAATGTCTATCTAGACATACATAGGTGAAAGCAAAGGCCCATTATAGAATGTCTATTCTGACATACACATAGAAAGCAAAGGTCCATTAGAATGTCTATCTAGACATACATAGAAAGCAAAGGCCCATTATAGAATGTCTGTCCCTAGACATACATAGAAAGCAAAGGCTGATTATAGAATGTCTATCTAGACATACATAGAAAGCAAAGGCCATTATAGAATGTCTATCTAGACATACATAAGGCAAAGGTCCATTATAGAATGTCTATCTAGACATACATAGAAAGCAAAAGGCCCATTATAGAATGTCTATCTAGACATACACAGAAAGCAAAGGGCCATTATAGAATGTCTATCTAGACATACACAGAAAGCAAAGGCCCATTATAGAATGTCTATCTAGACATACACACAGAAAACAAGCCCATTATAGAATGTCTATCTAGACATACATAAAAGCAAAGGCTCATTTAGAGGTCTATCTAGACATACACAGAAAACAAAGGGTCTATTATAGAATGTCTATCTAGACATACAGAAAGCAGTTGTCCATTATAGAATGTCTATCTAGACATACACAGAAAGCAAAGGCCTATTATAGAACAAAGTCTATCTAGACACACAAAGGCCTAAAACAAAGGCCCATTATAGAATGTCTATCTAGACATACACAGAAAGCAAAGGCCCATTATAGAATGTCTATCTAGACATACACTTAGAAAACAAAGGCCCATTATAGAATGTCTATCTAGACATACACACACAAAGCAAAGGCCTATTATAGAATGTCTATCTAGACATACACAGAAAGCAAAGGTCCATTATAGAATGTGTATCTAGACATACATAGAAAGCAAGGTCCATTATGGGAGAATGTCTATCTAGACACACAGAAAGAAAGGGGCAAAGAATGCCCATTATAGAATGTCTATCTAGACACATACATAGAAAGCAAAAAGGCCCATTATAGAATGTCTATCTAGACATACATGGAAAAGCAAAGGCCATTATAAGAATGCCTATCTAGACATACACAGAAAGCAAAGGTCCATTATAGGAATGTCTATCTGGCAACGAAATACACAGAATTATAATGCCCATTCAGACAGGGCCCATTATAGAATGTCTATCTAGACATACACAGAAAGCAAGGTCCATTAGAATGTCTATCTAGACATACATAGAAAGCAAAGGCCCATTATAGAATGTCTATCTAGACATACACACAAGGTAAACGCAAAGGCCCATTATAGAATATCTATCTGAACACCACATAGAAAGCAAAGGCCCATTATAGAATGTCTATCTAGAAAAACATAGAAAACAAAGGGCCATTATAGAATGCTCCATCTGAACATACACAGAAAGCAAAGGTCCATTATAGAATGTCTATCTAGACATACATGGAAAGCAAAAGGCCCATTATAGAATGTCTATCTAGACATACAGAAAAGCAAAGGCCCATTATAAGAATGTCTATCTAGACATACATAGAAAGTAAAGGCCCATTATAGAATGTCTATCTAGACATACACAGAAAGCAAAGGTCCATTATAGAATGTCTATCTAGAAATACACAGAAAGCAAAGGTCCATTATAGAATGTCTATCTAGACATACACAGAAAACAAAGATCCGTTATAGAATGTCTATCTGAACATACATAGAAAGCAAAAAGTCCATTATAGAATGTCTATCTAGACATGCATAGAAAACAAAAGGCCCATTATAGAATGTCTATCTAGACATACTTAAACAAAGGCCCATTATAGAATGTCTATCTAGACACTAAACATACACAAATGAAAGGTCCATTATAGAATGTCTATCTAGACATACACAGAAAGAATGTCAAAAGGTCCATTATAGAATGTCTATCTAGACATACATAGAAAGCAAAGTCCATTATAGAATGTCTATCTAGACATACATAGAAAGCAAAGGTCCATTATAGAATGTCTATCTAGACATACACAGAAAGCAAAGGCCCATTATAGAATGTCTATCTAGACATACACAGAAAGCAAAGGTCCATTATAGAATGTCTATCTAGACATACACAGAAAGCAAAGGTCCATTATAGAATGTCTATCTAGACATACACAGAAAGCAAAAGGTCCATTATAGAATGTCTATCTAGACATACATACAGAAAGCAAAGGTCCATTATAGAATGTCTATCTAGACATACACAGAAAGTAAAGGCCCATTATAGAATGTCTATCTAGACATACACAAAAGGCCTATTAAGGTCCATTATAGAATGTCTATCTAGACATACATAGAAAGCAAGGTCCATTATAGAATGTCTATCTAGACATACACAGAAAGGCCCATTATAGAATGTCTATCTAGACATACACAGAAAGCAAAGGCTCATTATAGAATGTCTATTCAGACATACATAGAAAGCAAAGGCCATTATAGAATGTCTATCTAGACATACAGAAAGCAAAGGTCCATATAGAATGTCTATTCAGACATACACAGGTGCAAAGGCCCATTATAGAATGTCTATCTAGACATACACAGAAAGTAAAAGGCCCATTATGAAATGTCTATCTAGACATACAGAAAGCAAAGGCCCATTATAGAATGTCTATCTAGACATACATAAAGAAAGTTGTCTATCTAGACATTATAGAATGTCTATTAGTAGAATGTCACATACACAGAAAAGCAAAGGTCCATTAGAATGTCTATCTAGACATACACAGAAAGTAAAGGCCTATTATAGAAATGTCTATCTAGACATACATAGAAAGCAAAGGGCCCATTATAGAACAAATGTCTATCCTAGACATACACAGAAAGCAAAGGCCCATTATAGAATGTCTATCTAGACATACACAGAAAGCAAAGCCCATTATAGAATGTCTATCTAGACATACATGGAAAAAACAAAAGGCCTGTTATAGAATGTCTATCTAGACATACACAGAAAGCAAAGGTCCATTATAGAATGTCTATCTAGACATACATGAAAGCAAAGGCCCATTATAGAATGTCCATCTGAACATATACAGAAAGCAAAGGCCCATTATGAATGTCTGTCTAGACATACATAGAAAAGCAAAGTCCATTATAGAATGTCTATCTAGACATACACAGAAAACAAAGGTCCATTATAGAATGTCTATCTAGACATACACAGAAAGCAAAGGTCCATTATAGAATGTCTATTCAGACATACACAGAAAAGCAAAAAGTCCATTATAGAATGTCTATCTGGACATACACAGAAAGGTCTAGCAAAGGCTCATTATAGAATGTCCATCTAGACATACACAGAAAAGCAAATGTCCATTATAGAATGTATCTACTAGACATACACAGAAAGCAAAAGGCCATTATAGAATGTCTATCTAGACATACACAGAAAGCAAAGTCCATTATAGAATGTCTATCTAGACATGCATAGAAAGCAAAGGCCCATTATAGAATGTCTATCTAGACATACACAAAGCAAAAAGGCCCATTAGAATGTCTATCTAGACATACACAGAAAAGCAAAGGTCCATTATAGAATGTCTATCTAGACATACACAGAAATAAAAGCTCCATTATAGAATGTCTATCTACAAACATAAGAAAGCAAAGGTCCATTATAGAATGTCTATCTAGACATACATAGAAAGCAAAGTCCATTAAACAATGTAGAATGTCTATCTAGACATACACAGAAAGCAAAGGCCCATTATAGAATGTCTATCTAGACATACACAGAAAAGGTCCATTATAGAATGTCTACATACAGAAAGTAAAGAAAAACATAGAAAGTAAAGGCCATTATAGAATGTCTATCTAGACATACACAGAAAGCAAAAGTCCATTATAGAATGTCTATCTAGACATACACAGAAAAGCAAAGGCTCATTATAGAATGTCTATCTAGACATACATAGAAAAGTTCCATTAGGTCTATCATATTATAGAATGGTCCATTAGATCTATCTAGACATAGAAAAGCAAAGGCCCATTATAGAATGTCTATCTAGACATACACAGAAAGCAAAGGGTAGATGTCTATCTAACGTCATAGACATAAAAAAAGTCCATTATAGAATGTCTATCTAGGACATACACAGAAAAAACAAAAGGTCCATTATAGAATGTCTATCTAGACATACATAGAAAGCAAAGGTCCATTATAAGAATGTCTATCTAGACATGCACAGAAAAGTAAAGGCCCATTATAGAATGCTCCATCTAGACATACAGAAAGGGGAAGGCCCATTATAGAAATGCACTGGGAAAAGAATGTCATCTAAAACAGAAAAGTCAAGGTCCATTATAGAATGTCTATCTAGACATACATAGAAAGCAAAGGTCCATTATAGAATGTCTATCTAGACATACACAAAGCAAAGGTCCATTATAGAATGTCTATCTAGACATACATAGAAAGCAAAGGTCCATTATAGAATGTCTATCTAGACATGCATAGAAAAGCAAAGGCCCATTATAGAATGTCTATACAGACATACACAGAAAGTAAAGGTCCATTATAGAATGTCTATCTAGACATGCACAGAAAACAAAGGTCCATTATAGAATGTCTATCTAGACATATTAATAGAAAGGAAAGGGCCATTATAGAATGTCTATCTAGACATACACAGAAAACAAGGTCCATTATAGAATGTCTATCTAGACATACATAGAAAAGCAAAGGCCCATTATAGAATGTCTATCTAGACATACACAGAAAGCAAAGTTCCATTATAGAATGTCTATCTAGACATACATAGAAAAGCAAAGGTCCATTATAGAATGTCTATCTAGACATACACAGAAAGCAAAGGCCCATTATAGAATGTCTATCTAGACATACAGAAAGCAAAGGGCCCATTATAGAATGTCTATCTAGACATGCACAGAAAACAAAAGGTCCATTATAGAATGTCTATCTAGACATACACAGAAAGCAAAGGCCCATTATAGAATCTATCTAGACATACAGAAAGCAAAGGTCCATTATAGAATGTCTATCTGAGACATACACACAGAAAGCAAAGGTCCATTATAGAATGTCTATCCTAGACATACATAGAAAAGCAAAGGAATACATTATAGAAATGTCTATCTGAACATACACAGAAAGCAAGGTCCGATATAGAATGTCTATCTAGACATACACAGAAAGCAAGGTCCATTATAGAATGTCTATCTAGACATACACTTAGAAAGCAAAAGGCCCATTATAAATGTCTATCTAGACATACATAAACAAAGCCCATTATAAGGTATCTATCTAGACATACATAGAAAGCAAAGGCCCATTATAGAATGTCTATCAGACATACACACAGAAAGCAAACTCCATTATGAATGTCTATCTAGACATACACATGGAAAGCAAAAGCGTTATGGGAATGACTATCTAGACATACACAGAAGCAAGGTCATTATAGAATGTCTATCTAGACCTTACACAGAAAGCAAGACCCATTATGATGTCTATCTAGGCATATAGAAAACAAGGCTCAGTATAGAAAGTCTATCTAGACCTTACACAGAAACAAAGAAAGTCCATTATAGAATGGTCCATTATAGAATGTCTATCTAGACATACATAGAAAAGCAAAGGCCATTATAGAATGTCTATCTAGACATACATCAGAAAGCAAAGGCCCATTATAGAATGTCTATCTAGACATACACAGAAAGCAAAGGTCTCCATTATAGAATGTCTATTCTAGACATACATAGAAAGCAAAGGTCCATTATAGAATGTCTATCTAGACATACATAGAAAAGCAAAGGCTCATTATAGAATGTCTATCTAGACATACATAGAAAGCAAAGGCCCATTATAGAATGTCTATCTAGACATACACATAGAAAGCAAAGGGCCCATTATAGAATGTCTATCTAGACATGCATAGAAAGCAAAGGCCCATTATAGAATGTCTATCTAGACATACACAGAAAGCAAAGGCCCATTATAGAATGTCTATCTAGACATACACAGAAAGCAAAGGGTCCATTATAGAATGTCCATCTAGACATACATAGAAAGCAAAGGCCCATTATAGAATGTCTATCTAGACATACACAGAAAAGCAAAGGTCCATTATAGAATGTCTATCTAGACATACATAGAAAGCAAAGGCCCATTATAGAATGTCTATCTAGACATACACAAAAAGCAAAGGGCCCATTATAGAATGCCCATCTAGACATACATAGAAACAAAGGCCCATTATAGAAAGCAAGGCAAAGGGCCCATTATAGAATGTCTATCTAGACATACACAGAAAGCAAAGGCCCATTATAGAATGTCTATCTAGACATACACAGAAAGCAAATTATAGAATGCTCTATCTAGACATACACAGAAAGCAAAGGTCCATTATAGAATGTCTATCTAGACATACACAGAAAGCAAAGGCCCATTATAGAATGTCTATCTAGACATACATAGAAAGCAAAGGCCATTATAAGAATGTCTATCCTGACATACACAGAAAGCAAAGGTCCATTATAGAATGTCTATCTAGACATACACAGAAAACAAAGGTCCATTATAGAATGTCTATCTAGACATACACAGAAAACAAAGGTCCATTAAATGTCTATCCTAGACATACATAGAAAGCAAAAGTCCATTATAGAATGTCTGTATCTAGACATGCTTAAACAAGGCCATTATAGAATGTCTATCTAGACATACATACAGAAAGCAAAGGGTCCACATTATAGAATGTCTATCTAGACATACACAGAAAGCAAAGGTCCATTATAGAACGTCTATCTAGACATGCACAGAAAGCAAAAGGTCCATTATAAGAATGTCTATCTAGACATACACAGAAACAAGGTCCATTATAGAATGTCTATCTAGACATACATAAACAAAGGGTCCATTATAGAATGTCTATCTAAGACATACATAGAAAGCAAAGGCCCATTATAGAATGTCTATCTAGACATACACAGAAAGCAAAGGTCCATTATAAAATGTCTATTTGTGACATACACAGAAAACAAAGTCCATTATAGAATGTCTATCTAGACATACACAGAAAACAAAGGCTCATTATAGAATGTCTATCTAGACATACACAAAGTAAAGGGCTCATTATAGAATGTCTATCTAGACATACATAGAAAGCAATGGCCTATTATAGAAATGTCTATTCAGACATACATGGAGCAAAGGCCCCATTATAGAATGTCTATCATTTAAATGCATTCAGACACACAAAAGCAAAGGTCATGTCTATCTAGAACACAGAAAGCAACCATTATAGAATGTCTATCTAGAAAGCATACTATCTAGAAAGCAAAGGTCCATTATAGAATGTCTATCTAGACACACAGAAAGAAGGCCCATTATAGAATGTCTATCTAGACATAAAGCATAGGTCCATTATAGAATGTCTATCTGACATACACAGAAAGCATTAATAGAATGTCTATCTAGACATACATAGAAAGCAAAGGCCCATTATAGAATGTCTATCTGGACATACTACAGACAGCAAAAGGCCCATTATAGAATGTCTATCTAGACATACACAGAAAAGCAAAAAGTCCATTATAGAATGTCTGTCTGGACATACATAAAGAAAAAACAAGGTCCATTATAGAATGTCTATCTAGACATACACAGAAAGTAAAGGTCATTATAGACATGTCTATCTAGACACACATAGAAAGCAAGGCCCATTATAGAATGTCTATCTAGACATACATAGAAAGCAAAGGTCCAGACATTATAAAGAATGTCTATTCAGACATACATAGAAAGCAAAGGCTCCATTATAGAATGTCTATCTAGACATACACAAAAAGCAAAGGGCTCATTATAGAATGTCTATCTAGACATACACAGAAAGCAAAGGTCCATTATAGAATGTCTATCTAGACATAACATAGAAAGCAAAAGGCTATTATAGAATGTCTATCTAGGACATACAGAAATCAAAGGTCCATTATAGAATGTCTATCTAGACATACACAGAAAGCAAAGGCCACATTATAGAATGTCTATCTAGACATACACAGAAAGCAAAGGCCATTATAGAATGTCTATCTAGACATACATAGAAAGCAAAGGGCTCATTATAGAATGTCTATCTAGACATACACAGAAAAGAAAGGTCAAAAAGGCCCATTATAGAATGTCTATCTAGACATACACAGAAAGCAAACCATTATAGGCCCTATCATTAAAAGCCCAATATAATGTCTTTCTAGACATGCATAGAAAGCAAAGGCCCATTATAGAATGTCTATCTCTACATACACAGAAAGCAAAGGCCCATTATAGAATGTCTATCTAGAAATACACAGAAAGCAAAGGCTCCATTATAGAATGTCTATCTAGACATACACAGAAAGCAAAGGCCCATTATAGAATGTCTATCTAGACATACACAGAAAGCAAAGGTCCATTATAGAATGTCTATCTAGACATACATAAAAGCAAAGGTCCATTATAGAATGTCATCTAGACATATACAGAAAGGCAAAATGTCTATTGCATTATAGAATGTCTATCTAGTCACATACACAGAAAGCAAAAAGCCTCATTATAGAATGTCTATCTAGACATACATAGAAAGCAAAGCCCATTATAGAATGTCTATCTAGACATATACACAGAAAACAAAACATACCATTATGAGAATGTCTATCTAGACATACACAGAAAGCAAAGGTCCATAGAATGTCTATCTAGACATCTAGACATACATCAGAACACAGAAAAAGGCCATTATGGAATGTCTATCTAGACATACACAGAAAGCAAAGGCTCATTATAGAATGTCTATCTAGACATACATAGAAAGCAAAAAGCTCCATTATAGAATGTCTATCTAGACATACACAGAAAAAGCAAAGGTCCATTATAGAATGTCTATCTAGACATACATGAAAGCAAAGGCCCATTATAGAATGTCTATCTAGACATACATGAAAGCAAAGGTCCATTATAGAATGTCTATCTAGACATACATAGAAAGCAAAGGTCCATTATAGAATGTCTATCTAGACATACACAGAAAGTTAAAGGCCATTATAGAATGTCTATCTAGACATACACAGAAAGCAAAAGAAATGTCTATCTAGACATATAGAAAGGGGCTCATTATAGAATGTCTATCTAGACATACACAGAAAAGCAAGGCCCATTATAGAATGTCTATTATAGACATACACAGAAAGCAAAGGTCCATTATAGAATGTCTATCTAGACATAACAGTGTTGTAAAGGTCCATTATAGAATGTCTATCTAGACATACACAGAAAGACAAAGGTCCATTATAGAATGTCTATCTAGACATACATGGAAAAAAGGGCCATTATAGAATGTCTATCTAGACATACACAGAAAGCAAAGGTCCATTATAGAATGTCTATCTAGACATACACAGAAAGCAAAGGCCCATTATAGAATGTCTATCTAGACATACACAGAAAGCAAATGTCCATTATAGAATGCCCATCTAGACATACACAGAAAGCAAAGGTCCATTATAGAATGTCTATCTGAACATACAGAAAGCAAAGGTCCATTATGGAATGTCTATCTAGACATACATAGAAAGCAAAGGCCATTATAGAATGTCTATCTAGACATACACAGAAAGCAAAGGCCCATTATAGAATGTCTATCTAGACATACAGAAAACAAAGGTCCATTATAGAATGTCTATCTAGACATACACAGAAAGCAAAGGTCCATTATAGAATGTCTATCTAGACATACACAGAAAGCAAGGTCCATTATAGAATGTCTATCTAGACATACACAGAAAGCAAAGGTCCATTATAGAATGTCTATCTAGACATACACAGAAAAAAAGGCTCATTATAGAATGTCTATCTAGACATGTACACAGAAAGCAAAAGGTCCATTATTAGAATGTCTATCTAGACATACACAGAAAGCAAAGGCCATTATAGAATGTCTATCTAGACATACACGGAAAGCAAAGGCCCATTATAGAATGTCTATCTAGACATACATGGAAAGCAAAGGCCCATTATAGAATGTCTATCTAGACATACATAGAAAGCAAAGGCCCATTATAGAATGTCTATCTAGATACACACAGAAAGCAAAGGTCCATTATAGAATGTCTATCTAGACATACATAGAAAGCAAAGGCCCATTATAGAATGTCTATCTAGACATACACAGAAAGCAAAGGTCCCATTATAGAATGTCTATCTAGACATGCATAGAAAAAAGGCCCATTAGAATGTCTATCTAGACATACACAGAAAGCAAAGGTCCATTATAGAATGTCTATCTGGACATACATAGAAAGCAAAGGCCCATTATAGAATGTCTATCTAGACATACACAGAAAGCAAAGGTCCATTATAGAATGTCTATCTGAAAGTGTCCATTATAGAATGTCTATCTAGACATACAAAGGTCATTATAAGAATGTCTATCTAGACATACATAGAAAGCAAAGGTCCATTATAGAATGTCTATCTAGACATGCATAGAAAGCAAAGGCCCATTATAGAATGTCTATCCAGACACATAAAGAAAAGGCCATTATAGAATGTCTATCTAGACATACACAGAAAAGCAAAGGCCATTATAGAATGTCTATCTAGACATACATGGAAAGCAAAGGTCCGTTATAGAATGTCTATCTAGACATACACAGAAGCAAAGGCCATTATAGAATGTCTATCTAGACATACATAGAAAGCAAAGGTCCATTATAGAATGTCTATCTAGACATACATAGAAAGCAAAGGGCCATTATAGAATGTCTATCTAGACATACACAGAAAGCAAGGCCATTATAAAATGTCTATCTAGACATACACAGAAAGCAAAGGTCCATTATAGAATGTCTATCTAGACATACATAGAAACAAAGGCTCATTATAGAATGTCTATCTAGACATACACAGAAAGCAAAGGTCCATTATAGAATGTCTATCTAGACATACATAGAAAGCAAAGGCCCATTATAGAAAGACATACACAGAAAGCAAATTCATTATAGAATGTCTATCTAGACATACATAGAAAACAAGGCCATTATAGAATGTCTATCTAGACATACAGAAAAGCAAAGGCCCATTATAGAATGTCTATCTAGAAATACAAAAGCAAAGGCCCATTATAGAATGTCTATCTAGACATACATAGAAAACAAAAGGCTCATTATAGAATGTCTATCTGACATACACAGAAAGCAAAGGCTCCATTATAGAATGTCTATCTAGACATACACAGAAAGCAAAAGGCCATTATAGAATGTCTATCTAGACATACATAGAAAGCAAAGGCCATTATAGAATGTCTATCTAGACATACATAGAAAGCAAAGGCCATTATAGAATGTCTATCTAGACATACATAGAAAAGTAAAGGCCCATTATAGAATGTCTATCTAGACATACATAGAAAAAGGCCCATTATAGAATGTCTATCTAGACATACATAGAAAGCAATGGCTAGATTATAGAATGTCTATCTAGACATACATTAAAGCAAAGTCCCATTATAGAATGTCTATCTAGACATACACAGAAAGCAAAGGTCCATTATAGAATGTCTATCTAGACATACACAGAAAGCAAAGGCCCATTATAGAATGTCTATCTAGACATACATGGAAAAAAGCAAAGGCCCATTATAGAATGTCTATCTAGACATACATAGAAAGTAATGGCCTATTATAGGAATGTCTATCTAGACAATCATAGAAAGTAAAGGTCCATTATAGAATGTCTATCTAGACATACACAAAAAGCAAAGGTCCATTATAGAATGTCTATCTAGACATACACAGAAAGGAAAGGTCCATTATAGAATGTCTATCTAGACATACACAGAAAGCAAAGGCCCATTATAGAATGTCTATCTAGACATACATAGAAAGCAAAGAAGGCCATTATAGAATGTCTATCTAGACATACATAGAAAGCAATGGCACATTATAGAATGTCTATCTAGACATACACAGAAAGCAATGGCTCCATTATAGAATGTCTATCTAGACATGCATAGAAAGTAAGGTCATTATAGAATGTCTATCTAGACATACATAGAAAACAAAGGGCTATTATAGAATGTCTATCTAGACATACACAGAAAGCAAAGGCCCATTATAGAATGTCTATTCAGACATACATAGAAAGCAAAGGTCCATTATAGAATGTCTATCTAGACATACATAGAAAAGCAAAGGCCCATTATAGAATGTCTATCTAGACATACACAGAAAGCAAAGGCCCATTATAGAATGTCTATCTAGACATACACAGAAAGCAAAGGCCCATTATAGAATGTCTATCTAGACATACACAGAAAGCAAAGGGCCATTATAGAATGTCTATCTAGACATACATAGAAAGCAAAGGTCCATTATAGAATGTCTATCTAGACATACATATAAAAAGCAAAAGGTCCATTATAGAATGTCTATCTAGACATACATAGAAAACATTATAAAGCATCTAGACATACACAGAAAGCAAATGGCCCGTATAGAATGTCTATCTAGACATACAGAAAGCAAAGGTCCATTATAGAATGTCTATCTAGACATACACAGAAAGCAAAGGCTCCATTATAGAATGTCTATTCAGACATACATAGAAAGCAAAGGCCCATTATAGAATGTCTATCTAGACACACACTTAGAAAGCAAAGGTCCATTATAGAATGTCTATCTAGAAATACATAGAAAGCAAAGGCCCATTATAGAATGTCTATCTAGACATACACAGAAAGCAAAGGTCCATTATAGAATGTCTATCTAGACATACACAGAAAGCAAAGGTCCATTATAGAATGTCTATCTAGACATACACAAAAGCAAAGGCCCATTATAGAATGTCTATCTAGACATACACAGAAAGCAAAGGTCCATTATAGAATGTCTATCTAGACATACATAAGAAAAGGTCCAAAGGCCCATTATAGAATGTCTATCTAGACATACATAGAAAGCAAAGCTCCATTATAGAATGTCTATCTAGACATACATAGAAAGCAAAGGTCCATTATAGAATGTCTATCTAGACATACATAGAAACACAGAAAGCAATGGTCCATTATAGAATGTCTATCTAGACATACACAGAAAGCAAAGGCCCATTATAGAATGTCTATCTAGACATACATAGAAAGCAAAGGCCCATTATAGAATGTCTATCTAGACATACACAGAAAGTAAAGGTCCATTATAGAATGTCTATCTAGACATACACAGAAAGCAAAGGTCCATTATAGAATGTCTATCTAGACATACATGAGAAAAGGCCATTATAGAATGTGTCTATCTAGACATACATAGAAAGCAAAGGGCCCATTATAGAATGTCTATCTAGACATACATAGAAAGCAAAGGCCATTATAGAATGTCTATCTAGACATACATAGAAAGCAAAGGCCCATTATAGAATGTCTATCTAGACATACACAGAAAGCAAAGGTCCATTATAGAATGTCTATCTAGACATACATAGAAAGCAAAGGCCCATTATAGAATGTCTATCTATTACATAGAATGTGTCTATCTAGACATACATAGAAAGCAAAGGCCATTATAGAATGTCTATCTAGATACATAGAAAGCAAAGGCTCCATTATAGAATGTCTATCTAGACATACACATGAAAGCAAAGGTCCATTATAGAATGACTATCTAGACATACACAGGGTCCCATTATAGAATGTCTATCTAGACATACATAGCAAAAATATAGAATGTCTATCTAGACATACATAGAAAGAAAAGGCCCATTATAGAATGTCTATCTAGACATACACAGAAAGGCCCATTAAGAATGTCTATCTAGACATACACAGAAAACAAAGGCCATTATAGAATGTCTATCTAGACATACATAAAGGAAAGGCCATTATAGAATGTCTATCTAGACATACACACAGAAAAAAGGTCCATTATAGAATGTCTATCTAGACACATAGAAAGCAAAGGCCATTATAGAATGTCTATCTGAACATAGAAACACAATACAAAAGGCCCATTATAGAATGTCTATCTAGACATACACAGAAAGCAAAGGCCCATTATAGAAATGTCTATCTAGAAATACACAGAAAGCAAAGGCCATTATAGAATGTCTATCTAGACATACACATAAAAGCAAAGGTCCATTATAGAATGTCTATCTAGACATACACATAGAAAGCAAAAGGTCCATTATAGAATGTCTATCTAGACATACAACAGAAAGCAAAGGCCCATTATAGAATGTCTATCTAGACATACACACTTAAAGCCCATTATAGAATGTCTATCTAGACATATATCCATTATAGAATGTCTATCTAGACATACATAGAAAGGCCCATTATAGAATGTCTATCTAGACATACATCGGAAAGCAAAGGGCCCATTATAGAATGTCTATCTAGACATACATAGAAAGCAAAGGCCCATTATAGAATGTCTATCTAGACATACACAGAAAGCTAAAGGTCCATTATAGAATGTCTATCTAGACATGCACAGAAAGCAAAGGTCCATTATAGAATGTCTATCTAGACATACATAGAAAACAAAGGTCCATTATAGAATGTCTATCTAGACATAGAGAAAGCAAAAGGCCAAGAATGTCTATCTAGACATACAGAAAGCAAAGTCCATTATAGAATGTCTATAGACATACACAGAAAGCAAAGGCCCATTATAGAATGTCTATCTAGACATACATAGAAAGCAAAGGGTCCATTATAGAATGTCTATCTAGACATACAGAAAGCAAAGGCCCATTATAGAATGTCTATCTAGACATACATAGAAAGCAAAGGTCCATTATAGAATGTCTATCTAGACATACATGGAAAGGCAAAGGCTCATTATAGAATGTCTATCTAGACATACACAGAAAGCAAAGGTCCATTATAGAATGTCTATCTAGACATACATCGAAAAAAGGTCCATTATAGAATGTCTATTAGACATAGAACATACATGGAAAGCAAAAGGCCCATTATAGAATGTCTATCAGACACAGAAAAAGCAAAGGCCCATTATAGAATGTCTATCTAGACATACACAGAAAGCAAAGGTCCATTATAGAATGTCTATCTAGACATACAAAAAAGCAAAGGTCCATTATAGAATGTCTATCTAGACATACATAGAAAGCAAAGGCCCATTATAGAATGTCTATCTAGACATACATAGAAAGCAAAAGCCCATTATAGAATGTCTATCTAGACATATATAGAAAGCAAAGGCCCATTATAGAATGTCTATCTAGACATACACAGAAAGCAAATGTCCATTATAGAATGTCTTTCTAGACATACACAGAAAGCAAAGGTCCATTATAGAATGTCTATCTAGACATACATAGAAAGCAAAGGCCCATTATAGAATGTCTATCTAGACATTCATAGAAAAAGCAAAGGCCCATTATAGAATGTCTATCTAGACATACACAGAAGAAAGCAATAGGTCCTAGACATACACAGAAACAAAAGGTATTATAAATGTCTATCTAGACATACACAGAAAGCAAAGGTCCATTATAGAATGTCTATCTAGACATACATAAAAGCAAAGGCCCATTATAGAATGTCTATCTAGACATACATAGAAAGCAAAGGCCCATTATAGAATGTCTATCTAGACATACAAAGAAAGGCCCATTATAGAATGTCTATCTAGACATACACAGAAAGCAAAGGTCCATTATAATGTATAGAATGTCTATCTAGACATACATATAAAGCAAGGCCCATTATAGAATGTCTATCTAGACATACACAGAAAGCAAAATTATAGAATGTCTATCTAGACATACACAGAAAGCAAAGGTCCATTATAGAATGTCTATCTAGGACACATAGAAAGCAAAGGCCCATTATAGAATGTCTATCTAGACATACATAGAAAGCAAAGGCCATTATAGAATGTCTATCTAGACATACACAGAAAGCAAAGGCCCATTATAGAATGTCTATCTAGACATACACAGAAAGCAAAGTCCCATTATAGAATGTCTATCTAGACATACACAGAAAGCAAAGGCCCATTATAGAATGTCTATCTAGACATACATATAGAAAGCAAGGTCCATTATAGAATGTCTATCTAGACATACATAGAAAGCAAAAGCTAAAGGGGCCCATTATAGAATGTCTATCTAGACATACATAGAAAGTTAAAGGCCCATTATAGAATGTCTATCTAGACATACATAGAAAGCAAAGGCCCATTATAGAATGTCTATCTAGACATTACATAGAAAGCAAAGGTCCATTATAGAATGTCTATCTAGACATACATAGAAAAGCAAAGGCCCATTATAGAATGTCTATCTAGACATACATACAAAAGAAAAGGCCCATTATAGAATGTCTATCTAGACATACATAGAAAGCAATGGCCCATTATAGAATGTCTATCTAGACATACATAGAAAGCAAAGCAATAGAATGTCTATCTAGATATACATAGAAAGCAATGGCCCAATATAGAATATACATCTACATACATAGAAAGCAAAGGCCCATTATAGAATGTCTATCTAGACATACATAGAAAGCAAAGGTCCATTATAGAATGTCTATCTAGACATACATATAAAGCAAGGTCCATTATAGAATGTCTATCTAGACATAGCACAGAAAGCAAAGGTCCATTATAGAATGTCTATCTAGACATACACAGAAAGCAAAGGGCCATTATAGAATGTCTATCTAGACACATACAAAGAAAGCAATAGAATGCCCATTATATAAATGTCTCTAGACATACATCCAGACATACACAGAAACAGAAAGCAAAGGCCCATTATAGAATGTCTATCTAGACATACATAGAAAGCAAAGGTCCATTATAGAATGTCTATCTAGACATACACAGAAAGCAAAGGCCCATTATAGAATGTCTATCTAGACATACACATTCAGACCATTATAGAATGTCTATCTAGAATACATGGAAAGGCCCATTATAGAATGTCTATCTAGACATACATAGAAAGTAAAAGGCCCATTATAGAATGTCTATCTAGACATACATAGAAAGCAATGGCCCATTATAGAATGTCTATCTAGACATACATAGAAAGAAAGGGGTTCATTATAGAATGTCTATCTAGACATACAGAAAAGCAAAGGCCCATTAGACATAGAATGTCTATCTAGACATACATGAAAGCAAAGGCCCATTATAGAATGTCTATCTAGACATACACAGAAAGCAAAGGTCCATTATAGAATGTCTATCTAGACATACACAGAAAGGAAAGGCCCATTATAGAATGTCTATCTAGACATACACAGAAAGCAAAAGGTCCACATATAGAATGTCTATCTAGACATACACAGAAAGCAAAGGCCCATTATAGAATGTCTATCTAGACATACATAGAAAGCAAAGGCCCATTATAGAATGTCTATCTAGACATACATAGAAAGCAAAGGCCCATTATAGAATGTCTATCTAGACATACATAGAAAGCAAAGGCCCATTATAGAATGTCTATCTAGACATACACAAAGCAAAGGCCCATTATAGAATGTCTATCTAGACATACATAGAAAGCAAAGGTCCATTATAAAATGTCTATCTAGACATACATAGAAAGCAAAGGTCCATTATAGAATGTCTATCTAGACATACATAGAAAGCAAAGGCCCATTATAGAATGTCTATCTAGACATACATAGAAAGCAAGGCCCATTATAGAATGTCTATCTAGACATACATAGAAAGTAAGCAAAGGCCCATTATAGAATGTCTATCTAGACATACATGAAAGCAAAGGTCCATTAAAACATACATAGAAAGTCCATTATAGAATGTCTATCTAGACATACACAGAAAGCAAAGGCCCATTATAGAATGTCTATCTAGACATACATAGAAAGCAAAGGTCCATTATAGAATGTCTATCTAGACATATCAAAGGCCCATTATAGAATGTCTATCTAGACATACATAGAAATCTAGACATAAAGGGTCCATTATAGAATGTCTATCTAGACATACACAGAAAGCAAAGGGCCCATTATAGAATGTCTATCTAGACATACACAGAAAAGCAAAAGGCCCATTATAGAATGTCTATCTAGACATACATGAAAAGCAAAAGCCCATTATAGAATGTCTATCTAGACATACACAGAAAGCAAAGGCCCATTATAGAATGTCTATCTAGACATACACAGAAAGCAAAGGCCCATTATAGAATGTCTATCTAGACATACACAGAAAGCAAAGGTCCATTATAGAATGTCTATCTAGACATACACAGAAAGCAAAGGCCCATTATAGAATGTCTATCTAGACATACATAGAAAAACAAAGGCCCATTATAGAATGTCTATCTAGACATACACAGAAAGCAAAGGCCCATTATAGAATGTCTATCTAGACATACACAGAAAGCAAAAGTCCATTATAGAATGTCTATCTAGACATACATAGAAAGTTAAAGGTCCATTATAGAATGTCTATCTAGACATTAACATAGAAAGCAAAGGCCCATTATAGAATGTCTATCTAGACATACATAGAAAGCAAAAGCCCATTATAGAATGTCTATCTAGACATACACAGAAAGCAAAAGGCCCATTATAGAATGTCTATCTAGACATACACAGAAAGCAAAGGTCCATTATAGAATGTCTATCTAGACATACATAGAAAGCAAAGGCCCATTATAGAATGTCTATCTAGACATACATAGAAAGCAAAGGCCCATTATAGAATGTCTATCTAGACATACATAGAAAGCAAAAGGCCCATTATAGAATGTCTATCTAGACATACATAGAAAGCAAAGGTCCATTATAGAATGTCTATCTAGACATACATAGAAAGCAAAGGCCCATTATAGAATGTCTATCTAGACATACAGAAAGCAAAGGCCATTATAGAATGTCTATCTAGACATACACAGAAAGCAAAGGTCCATTATAGAATGTCTATCTAGACATACACAGAAAAAGTAATGCCCATTATAGAATGTCTATCTAGACATACACAGAAAGCAAAGGCCCATTATAGAATGTCTATCTAGACATACACAGAAAGCAAAAGGCCCATTATAGAATGTCTATCTAGACATACACAGAAAGCAAAGGCCCATTATAGAATGTCTATCTAGACATACATAGAAAGCAAAGGCCCATTATAGAATGTCTATCTAGACATACACAGAAAGCAAAGGCCCATTATAGAATGTCTATCTAGACATACATAGAAAGCAAAAGGTCCATTATAGAATGTCTATCTAGACATACATGGAAAGCAAAGGCCCATTATAGAATGTCTATCTAGACATACACAGAAAGCAAAGGCCCATTATAGAATGTCTATCTAGACATACATACAGAAAGCAAAGGCCCATTATAGAATGTCTATCTAGACATACACAGAAAGCAAAAGGCCATTATAGAATGTCTATCTAGACATACACAGAAAACAAAGGTCCATTATAGAATGTCTATCTAGACATACACAGAAAGCAAAGGCCCATTATAGAATGTCTATCTAGACATACACAGAAAAGGTCCATTATAGAATGTCTATCTAGACATACACAGAAAGCAAAGGTTTATAGAATGTCTATCTAGACATACATAGAAAGCAAAGGCCCATTATAGAATGTCTATCTAGACATACATAGAAAGCAATGTCCATTATAGAATGTCTATCTAGACATACATAGAAAGCAAAGGCCCATTATAGAATGTCTATCTAGACATACACAGAAAGCAAAGGTCCATTATAGAATGTCTATCTAGACATACATGGAAAGCAAAGGCCCATTATAGAATGTCTATCTAGACATACACAGAAAGCAAAGGCCCATTATAGAATGTCTATCTAGACATACATAGAAAGCAAAGGCCCATTATAGAATGTCTATCTAGACATACACAGAAAGCAAAGGCCCATTATAGAATGTCTATCTAGACATACACAGAAAAGAAAGGCCCATTATAGAATGTCTATCTAGACATACATAGAAAGCAAAGGCCCATTATAGAATGTCTATCTAGACATACACAGAAAGCAAAGGCCCATTATAGAATGTCTATCTAGACATACACAGAAAGCAAAGGCCCATTATAGAATGTCTATCTAGAAATACACAGAAAGCAAAGGGAATGTCATTATAGAATGTCTATCTAGACATACACAGAAAGCAAAGGGTCCATTATAGAATGTCTATCTAGACATACATAGAAAGCAATGGGCCATTATAGAATGTCTATCTAGACATATATGGAAAGCAAAAGGCCCATTATAGAATGTCTATCTAGACATACACAGAAAGCAAAGGCCCATTATAGAATGTCTATCTAGACATACACAGAAAGCAAAGGCCCATTATAGAATGTCTATCTAGACATACATAGAAAGCAAAGGCCCATTATAGAATGTCTATCTAGACATACATAGAAAGCAAAAAGGTCCATTATAGAATGTCTATCTAGACATACAGAAAGTTAAAGGCCCATTATAGAATGTCTATCTAGACATACATAGAAAGCAAAGGTCCATTATAGAATGTCTATCTAGACATACATGGAAAACAAAGGCCCATTATAGAATGTCTATCTAGACATACACACAGAAAGCAAAGGCCCATTATAGAATGTCTATCTAGACATACACAGAAAGCAAAGGCCCATTATAGAATGTCTATCTAGACATACAAAGAAAGCAAGGCCCATTATAGAATGTCTATCTAGACATACACAGAAAGCAAAGGCCTATTATAGAATGTCTATCTAGACATACATAGAAAGCAATGGCCCATTATAGAATGTCTATCTAGACATACATAGAATTATAGAATGTCTATCTAGAAATACACAGAAAGCAAAGGCCCATTATAGAATGTCTATCTAGACATACATAGAAAGCAAAGGCCCATTATAGAATGTCTATCTAGACATACACAGAAAGCAAAGGTCCATTATAGAATGTCTATCTAGACATACATAGAAAGCAAAGGCCCATTATAGAATGTCTATCTAGACATACATAGAAAGCAAAATCCATTATAGAATGTCTATCTAGACATACATAGAAAGCAAAGGCCCATTATAGAATGTCTATCTAGACATACATAGAAAGCAAAGGCCCATTATAGAATGTCTATCTAGACATACACAGAAAGCAAGGCCCATTATAGAATGTCTATCTAGACATACATAGAAAGCAAAAGGCCATTATAGAATGTCTATCTAGACATACATAGAAAGCAAAGGCCCATTATAGAATGTCTATCTAGACATACACAGAAAGCAAAGGCCATTATAGAATGTCTATCTAGACATACATAGAAAAGCAATGGCCCATTATAGAATGTCTATCTAGACATACACAGAAAGCAAAGGCCCATTATAGAATGTCTATCTAGACATACATAGAAAGCAATGTCCATTATAGAATGTCTATCTAGACATACATAGAAAGCAATGGCTCATTATAGAATGTCTATCTAGACATACATAGAAAGCAAAGGCCCATTATAGAATGTCTATCTAGACATACATAGAAAGCAAAGGCCCATTATAGAATGTCTATCTAGACATACACAGAAAGTAAAGGCCCATTATAGAATGTCTATCTAGACATCCATAGATTATAGAATGTCTATCTAGACATAGAAAGCAAAGGCCCATTATAGAATGTCTATCTAGACATACATGGAAAAAGCAAGGTCCATTATAGAATGTCTATCTAGACATACATAGAAAGCAATGGCCCATTATCGAATGTCTATCTAGACATACATAGAAAGGCAAGGCCCATTATAGAATGTCTATCTAGACATACATAGAAAGGCCCATTATAGAATGCCACATTATAGAATGTCTATCTAGACATACACAGAAAGCAAAGGTCCATTATAGAATGTCTATCTAGACATACACAGAAAGCAAAAAGGCCCATTATAGAATGTCTATCTAGACATACATGGATTAAAATGTCTATCTAGACCCATATAGAATGTCTATCTAGACATACACAGAAAGCAAAGGCCCATTATAGAATGTCTATCTAGACATACATGGCCATTAAGAATGTCTAAGACATACATAGGCCATTATTATAGAATGTGGCCCATTATAGAATGTCTATCTAGACATACATAGAAAAGCAATAGAATGTCTATCTGAACATACATAGAAAGCAAAGGCATTATAGAATGTCTATCTAGACATACATAGAAAAGGCAAAGGCCCATTATAGAATGTCTATCTAGACATACATAGAAAACATCAAAGGCCTATTATAGAATGTCTATCTCTATCTAGACATACAGAATGTCTAGAAAAGCAAAGGCCCATTATAGAATGTCTATCTAGACATACATAGAAAGCAATGGCCCATTATCCGAATGTCTATCAGACATACATAGAAAGTAAAGGCCCGATATAGGAATGTCTATCTAGACATACACAGAAAAAAAGCAAAGGCCAAAGTTCATTATAGAATGTCTATCTAGACATACACAGAAAGCAAAGGCCATTATAGAATGTCTATCTAGACATACATAGAAAGCAAATGGCCCATTATAGAATGTCTATCTAGACATACACAGAAAGCAAAGGCCCATTATAGAATGTCTATCTAGACATACATAGAAAGCAAAGGCCCATTATAGAATGTCTATCTAGACATACATAGAAAGCAAAAGGTCCATCTAGACATATAGAATGTCTATCTAGACATACATAGAAAGCAATGGCCTATTATAGAATGTCTATCTAGACATACATAGAAAGCAAAGGTCCCATTATAGAATGTCTATCTAGACATACATAGAAAACAAAGGCCCATTATAGAATGTCTATCTAGACATACACAGAAAGCAAAGGCCCATTATAGAATGTCTATCTAGACATACATAGAAAGCAAAGGCCCATTATAGAATGTCTATCTAGACATACATAGAAAGCAAAAGGCCCATTATAGAATGTCTATCTAGACATACACAGAAAGCAAAGGCCCATTATAGAATGTCTATCTAGACATACATAGAAAGCAATGGCCTATTATAGAATGTCTATCTAGACATACATAGAAAGCAATGTCTATTATAGAATACTATCTAGACATACATAGAAAGCAAAGGCCATTATAGAATGTCTATCTAGACATACACAGAAAGGCAAAGGCCATTATAGAATGTCTATCTAGACATACACAGAAAGCAAAGGTCCATTATAGAATGTCTATCTAGACATACATAGAAAAAGGCCCAATAGGTCTATCTAGTCATTATAGAATGTCTATCTAGACATACATAGAAAGTAAAGGGCCCATTATAGAATGTCTATCTAGACATACATAGAAAGCAAAGGCCCATTATAGAATGTCTATCTAGACATACATAGAAAGCAAAAGGCCATTATAGAATGTCTATCTAGACATACACAGAAAGCAAAGGTCCATTATAGAATGTCTATCTAGACATACACAGAAAGCAAAGGCCCATTATAGAATGTCTATCTAGACATACATAGAAAGCAAAGGCCCATTATAGAATGTCTATCTAGACATACATGGAAAGCAAAGGCCCATTATAGAATGTCTATCTAGACATACATAGAAAGCAAAAGGTCCATTATAGAATGTCTATCTAGACATACATAGAAAGCAAAGGCCCATTATAGAATGTCTATCTAGACATACATAGAAAGCAAAGGCCCATTATAGAATGTCTATCTAGACATACACAGAAAGCAAAGGCCCATTATAGAATGTCTATCTAGACATACACAGAAAGCAAAGGTCCATTATAGAATGTCTATCTAGAAAAACATAGAAAGCAAAGGCCCATTATAGAATGTCTATCTAGACATACACACAAAGGCCCATTATAGAATGTCTATCTAGACATACATAAAAGCAATGGCCCATTATAGAATGTCTATCTAGACATACATAGAAAGCAATGGCCCATTATAGAATGTCTATCTAGACATACATAGAAAGCAATGGCCCATTATAGAATGTCTATCTAGACATACATAGAAAGCAAAGGCCCATTATAGAATGTCTATCTAGACATACACAGAAAGCAAAGGTCCATTATAGAATGTCTATCTAGACATACATAGAAAGCAAAGGTCCATTATAGAATGTCTATCTAGACATACATAGAAAGCAAAGGCCCATTATAGAATGTCTATCTAGACATACATAGAAAGCAAAGGCCCATTATAGAATGTCTATCTAGACATACACAGAAAGCAAAGGCCCATTATAGAATGTCTATCTAGACATACATAGAAAGCAAAGGCCCATTATAGAATGTCTATCTAGACATACATAGAAAGCAAAAGGCCATTATAGAATGTCTATCTAGACATACATAGAAAGCAATGGCCCATTATAGAATGTCTATCTAGACATACATAGAAAGCAAAGGTCCATTATAGAATGTCTATCTAGACATACATAGAAAGCAAAGGCCCATTATAGAATGTCTATCTAGACATACATAGAAAGCAAAGGTCCATTATAGAATGTCTATCTAGACATACATAGAAAAAGGCATAGAATGTCTATCTGGACATATACAGCAAAGGCCATTATAGAATGTCTATCTAGACATACATAGAAAAGGCAATAGAATGTCTATCTAGACATAGAATGTCTATCTAGACATACATAGAAAGCAAAAGGCCCATTATAGAATGTCTATCTAGACATACACAGAAAGGAAAGGCCCATTATAGAATGTCTATCTAGACATACACAAAAAAGCAAAGGTCCATTATAGAATGT
This sequence comes from Acanthosepion pharaonis, assembly GCA_903632075.3. Lineage (NCBI taxonomy): Eukaryota > Metazoa > Mollusca > Cephalopoda > Sepiida > Sepiidae > Acanthosepion > Acanthosepion pharaonis. The sequence continues at coordinate 45,699 of CAHIKZ030001003.1, read as the reverse complement.
CTATCTAGACATACATAAAAAGCAAAGGCCCATTATAGAATGTCTATCTAGACATACAAAAGCCCATTATAGAATGTCTATCTAGACATACATAGAAAGCAAAGGCCCATTATAGAATGTCTATCTAGACATACATAGAAAGCAAAGGCCCATTATAGAATGTCTATCTAGACATACATAATGTCTATCTGAAATACAAAAGGCCCATTATAGAATGTCTATCTAGACATACATAGAAAGCAAAGGCCCATTATAGAATGTCTATCTAGACATACATAGAAAGCAAAGGTCCATTATAGAATGTCTATCTAGACATACATAGAAAGCAAAGGTCCATTATAGAATGTCTATCTAGACATACACAGAAAGCAAAGGCCCATTATAGAATGTCTATCTAGACATATATATTATAGAATGTCTATCTAGAAACATAGCAAAGGCCCATTATAGAATGTCTATCTAGACATACACAGAAAGCAAAGGCCCATTATAGAATGTCTATCTAGACATACACAGAAAGCAAAGGCCCATTATAGAATGTCTATCTAGACATACATGGAAAGCAAAAGCCCATTATAGAATGTCTATCTAGACATACATAGAAAGCAAAAAGGTCCATTATAGAATGTCTATCTAGACATACACAGAAAGCAAGACATACATAAAAGCCCATTATAGAATGTCTATCTAGACATACACAGAAAAGCAAAGGCCCATTATAGAATGTCTATCTAGACATACACAGAAAGCAAAGGCCCATTATAGAATGTCTATCTAGACATACATAGAAAGCAAAGGCCCATTATAGAATGTCTATCTAGACATACATAGAAAGCAAAGGCCCATTATAGAATGTCTATCTAGACATACATAGAAAGATTATAGAATGTCTATCTAGACATACATAGAAAGCAAAGGCCCATTATAGAATGTCTATCTAGACATACATAGAAAGCAAAGGCCCATTATAGAATGTCTATCTAGACATACATAGAAAGCAAAGGCCCATTATAGAATGTCTATCTAGACATACATAGAAAGCAATGGCCTATTATAGAATGTCTATCTAGACATACATAGAAAGCAAAGGCCCATTATAGAATGTCTATCTAGACATACATAGAAAGCAAAGGCCCATTATAGAATGTCTATCTAGACATACATAGAAAGCAAAGGCTCATTATAGAATGTCTATCTAGACATACATAGAAAGCAAAGGCCCATTATAGAATGTCTATCTAGACATACATAGAAAGCAAAGGCCCATTATAGAATGTCTATCTAGACATACATAGAAAGCAAAGGCCCATTATAGAATGTCTATCTAGACATACATAGAAAGCAAAGGCTCATTATAGAATGTCTATCTAGACATACATAGAAAGCAAAGGTCCATTATAGAATGTCTATCTAGACATACATAGAAAGCAAAGGCCCATTATAGAATGTCTATCTAGACATACACAGAAAGCAAAGGTCCATTATAGAATGTCTATCTAGACATACATAGAAAGCAAAGGCCCATTATAGAATGTCTATCTAGACATACATAGAAAACAAAGGCCCATTATAGAATGTCTATCTAGACATACACAGAAAGCAAAGGCCCATTATAGAATGTCTATCTAGACATACATAGAAAGCAAAGGTCCATTATAGAATGTCTATCTAGACATACATAGAAAGCAAAGGCCCATTATAGAATGTCTATCTAGACATACATAGAAAGCAAAGGCCCATTATAGAATGTCTATCTAGACATACAGAAAGCAAAGGCCCATTATAGAATGTCTATCTAGACATACATAGAAAGCAAAAGGCCCATTATAGAATGTCTATCTAGACATACATAGAAAGCAAAGGCCCATTATAGAATGTCTATCTAGACATACATAGAAAGCAAAGGCCCATTATAGAATGTCTATCTAGACATACATAGAAAGCAAAGGCCCATTATAGAATGTCTATCTAGACATACATTAGAAAGCAAAAGGCTCATTATAGAATGTCTATCTAGACATACACAAAAGCAAAGGTCCATTATAGAATGTCTATCTAGACATACATAAAAGCAAAGGCCCATTATAGAATGTCTATCTAGACATACATAGAAAGCAAAGGCCCATTATAGAATGTCTATCTAGACATACATAGAAAGCAAAGGCCCATTATAGAATGTCTATCTAGACATACATAGAAAGCAAAGGCCCATTATAGAATGTCTATCTAGACATACATGAAAGCAAAGGCCCATTATAGAATGTCTATCTAGACATACACAGAAAGCCATTATAGAATGTCTATTAGACAGAATGTCTATCTAGACATACATAGAAAGCAATGGCCCATTATAGAATGTCTATCTAGACATACACAGAAAGCAAAGGCCCATTATAGAATGTCTATCTAGACATACATAGAAAGCAAAGGCCATTATAGAATGTCTATCTAGACATACATAGAAAGCAAAGGCCCATTATAGAATGTCTATCTAGACATACACAGAAAGCAAAGGTCCAATAGAATGTCTATCTAGACATACACAGAAAGCAAGGTCCATTATAGAATGTCTATCTAGACATACATAGAAAGCAAAAGGTCCATTATAGAATGTCTATCTAGACATACACAGAAAAGAAAGAATGTCTAAGACATACATAGGCCATTATAGAATGTCTATCTAGACATACATAGAAAGCAAAGGCTCATTATAGAATGTCTATCTAGACATACATAGAAAGCAAAGGCCCATTATTGAATGTCTATCTAGACATACATAGAAAGCAAAGGTCCATTATAGAATGTCTATCTAGACATACACAGAAAGCAAAGGCCCATTATAGAATGTCTATCTAGACATACACAGAAAGCAAAGGTCCATTATAGAATGTCTATCTAGACATACACAGAAAGCAAAGGCCCATTATAGAATGTCTATCTAGACATACATAGAAAGCAAAGGCCATTATAGAATGTCTATCTAGACATACACAGAAAGCAAAGGCTCCATTATAGAATGTCTATCTAGACATACATAGAAAGCAAAGGCCCATTATAGAATGTCTATCTAGACATACATAGAAAGCAAAGGCCCATTATAGAATGTCTATCTAGACATACATAGAAAGCAAAGGCCCATTATAGAATGTCTATCTAGACATACACAGAAAGCAAAGGCCCATTATAGAATGTCTATCTAGACATACACAGAAAGCAAAGGCCCATTATAGAATGTCTATCTAGACATACATAGAAAGCAAAGGCCCATTATAGAATGTCTATCTAGACATACATAGAAAGCAAAGGCCCATTATAGAATGTCTATCTAGACATACATAGAAAGCAAAGGCCCATTATAGAATGTCTATCTAGACATACATAGAAAGCAAAGGCCCATTATAGAATGTCTATCTAGACATACACAGAAAGCAAAGGTCCATTATAGAATGTCTATCTAGACATACATAGAAAGCAAAGGTCCATTATAGAATGTCTATCTAGACATACATAGAAAGCAAAGGCCCATTATAGAATGTCTATCTAGACATACATAGAAAGCAAAGGCCCATTATAGAATGTCTATGTCTATCTAGACATGTCATCTAGAAAGCAAAGGCCCATTATAGAATGTCTATCTAGACATACATAGAAAGCAAAGGCCCATTATAGAATGTCTATCTAGACATACATAGAAAGCAAAGGCCCATTATAGAATGTCTATCTAGACATACACAGAAAGCAAAGGTATTATAGAATGTCTATCTAGACATACATAGAAAGCAAAGGCCCATTATAGAATGTCTATCTAGACATACATAGAAAGCAAAGGCCCATTATAGAATGTCTATCTAGACATACATAGAAAGCAAAGGCCCATTATAGAATGTCTATCTAGACATACATAGAAAAGCAAAGGTCCATTATAGAATGTCTATCTATCTAGACATACACAGAAAGCAAAGGCCCATTATAGAATGTCTATCTAGACATACATAGAAAGCAAAGGCCCATTATAGAATGTCTATCTAGACATACATAGAAAGCAAAGGTCCATTATAGAATGTCTATCTAGACATACACAGAAAGCAAAGGTCCATTATAGAATGTCTATCTAGACATACATAGAAAGCAAAGGCCCCATTATAGAATGTCTATCTAGACATACATACAGAAAGCAAAGGCCCATTATAGAATGTCTATCTAGACATACATAGAAAGCAAAGGCCCATTATAGAATGTCTATCTAGACATACATAGAAAGCAAAGGCCCATTATAGAATGTCTATCTAGACATACATAGAAAGCAAAGGCCCATTATAGAATGTCTATCTAGACATACATAGAAAGCAAAGGCCCATTATAGAATGTCTATCTAGACATACAGAAAAGCAAAAGGCCCATTATAGAATGTCTATCTAGACATACATAGAAAAGCAAAGGCCCATTATAGAATGTCTATCTAGACATACATAGAAAGCAAAGGCCTATTATAGAATGTCTATCTAGACATACATAGAAAGCAAAGGCCCATTATAGAATGTCTATCTAGACATACATAGAAAGCAAAGGCCCATTATAGAATGTCTATCTAGACATACATAGAAAGCAATGGCCCATTATAGAATGTCTATCTAGACATACACAGAAAGCAAAGGCCCATTATAGAATGTCTATCTAGACATACATAGAAAGCAAAGGCCCATTATAGAATGTCTATCTAGACATACATAGAAAGCAAAGGCCCATTATAGAATGTCTATCTAGAATACAAGAAAGCAAAGGCCCATTATAGAATGTCTATCTAGACATACACAGAAAGCAAAGGCCCATTATAGAATGTCTATCTAGACATACACAGAAAGCAAAGGTCCATTATAGAATGTCTATCTAGACATACATGGAAAGCAAAGGCCCATTATAGAATGTCTATCTAGACATACATAGAAAGCAAAGGCCCATTATAGAATGTCTATCTAGACATACATAGAAAGCAAAGGCCCATTATAGAATGTCTATCTAGACATACACAGAAAGCAAAGGCCCATTATAGAATGTCTATCTAGACATACATAGAAAGCAAAGGCCCATTATAGAATGTCTATCTAGACATACATAGAAAGCAAAGGCCCATTATAGAATGTCTATCTAGACATACACAGAAAGCAAAGGCCCATTATAGAATGTCTATCTAGACATACACAGAAAGCAAAGGCCATTATAGAATGTCTATCTAGACATACATAAAGCAAAGGCCCATTATAGAATGTCTATCTAGACATACATAGAAAGCAAAGGCCCATTATAGAATGTCTATCTAGACATACATAGAAAAAAGGCCCAATAGAATGTCTATCTAGAATGTCTATCTAGACATTATAGAATGTCTATCTAGACATACATAGAAAGCAAAGGCCCATTATAGAATGTCTATCTAGACATACACAGAAAGCAAAGGCCCATTATAGAATGTCTATCTAGACATACATAGAAAGCAAAGGCCCATTATAGAATGTCTATCTAGACATACATAGAAAGCAAAGGCCCATTATAGAATGTCTATCTAGACATACACAAAAGCAAAGGCCCATTATAGGAATGTCTATCTAATGGCAAAGGCCCATTATAGAATGTCTATCTAGACATACACAGAAAGCAAAATGGCCCATTATAGAATGTCTATCTAGACATACATAGAAAGCAATGGCTCATTATAGAATGTCTATCTAGACATACATAGAAAGCAAAGGCCCATTATAGAATGTCTATCTAGACATACATAGAAAAGCAAAGGCCCATTATAGAATGTCTATCTAGACATACATAGAAAGCAAAGGCCCATTATAGAATGTCTATCTAGACATACACAGAAAGCAAAGGCCCATTATAGAATGTCTATCTAGACATACATAGAAAGCAATGGCCCATTATAGAATGTCTATCTAGACATACATAGAAAGCAAAGGCCCATTATAGAATGTCTATCTAGACATACATAGAAAGCAAAGGCCCATTATAGAATGTCTATCTAGACATACATAGAAAGCAAAGGCCCATTATAGAATGTCTATCTAGACATACATAGAAAGCAATGGCCCATTATAGAATGTCTATCTAGACATACATGGAAAAAAAGGCCCATTATAGAAATGTCTATCTATTATAGAATGTCTATCTAGACATACATAGAAAGCAAAAGGCCCATTATAGAATGTCTATCTAGACATACATAGAAAGCAAAGGCCCATTATAGAATGTCTATCTAGACATACATGAAATTATAGAAAAGGTCCCATTATAGAATGTCTATCTAGACATACATAGAAAGCAAAGGCCCATTATAGAATGTCTATCTAGACATACATAGAAAGCAAAGGCCCATTATAGAATGTCTATCTAGACATACACAGAAAGCAAAGGCCCATTATAGAATGTCTATCTAGACATACATAGAAAGCAAAGGCCCATTATAGAATGTCTATCTAGACATACATAGAAAGCAAAGGCCCATTATAGAATGTCTATCTAGACATACATAGAAAGCAAAGGCCCATTATAGAATGTCTATCTAGACATACATAGAAAGCAAAGGCCCATTATAGAATGTCTATCTAGACATACATAGAAAGCAAAGGCCCATTATAGAATGTCTATCTAGACATACATAGAAAGCAAAGGCCCATTATAGAATGTCTATCTAGACATTATAGAATGTCTATCTAGACATACACAGAAAGCAAAGGCCCATTATAGAATGTCTATCTAGACATACATAGAAAGCAAAGGCCCATTATAGAATGTCTATCTAGACATACATAGAAAGCAAAGGCCATTATAGAATGTCTATCTAGACATACAGAAAGCAAAGGCCCATTATAGAATGTCTATCTAGACATACATAGAAAGCAATGGCCCATTATAGAATGTCTATCTAGACATACATAGAAAGCAAAAGGCCCATTATAGAATGTCTATCTAGACATACATAGAAAAGCAAAGGCCCATTATAGAATGTCTATCTAGACATACACAGAAAGCAAAGGCCCATTATAGAATGTCTATCTAGACATACATAGAAAGTAAAGGCTCATTATAGAATGTCTATCTAGACATACATAGAAAGCAAAGGCCCATTATAGAATGTCTATCTAGACATACATAGAAAGCAAAGGCCCATTATAGAATGTCTATCTAGACATACATAGAAAGCAAAGGCCCATTATAGAATGTCTATCTAGACATACATAGAAAGCAATGGCCCATTATAGAATGTCTATCTAGACATACATGAAAGCAAAGGCCCATTATAGAATGTCTATCTAGACATACATGTCTATCTAGAAAGCAAAAGGCCCATTATAGAATGTCTATCTAGACATACATAGAAAGCAAAGGCCCATTATAGAATGTCTATCTAGACATACATAGAAAGCAATGGCCCATTATAGAATGTCTATCTAGACATACACAGAAAGCAAAGGCCCATTATAGAATGTCTATCTAGACATACATAGAAAGCAAAGGCCCATTATAGAATGTCTATCTAGACATACACAGAAAGCAAAGGCCCATTATAGAATGTCTATCTAGACATACACAGAAAGCAAAGGCCTATTATAGAATGTCTATCTAGACATACACAGAAAGCAAAGGCCCATTATAGAATGTCTATCTAGACATACACAGAAAAGCAAAGGCCCATTATAGAATGTCTATCTAGACATACATAGAAAGCAAAGGTCCATTATAGAATGTCTATCTAGACATACACAGAAAGCAAAGGCCCATTATAGAATGTCTATCTAGACATACATAGAAAGCAAAAGGCTCATTATAGAATGTCTATCTAGACATACATAGAAAGCAAAGGCCCATTATAGAATGTCTATCTAGACATACATAGAAAGCAAAGGCCCATTATAGAATGTCTATCTAGACATACATAGAAAGCAAAGGCCCATTATAGAATGTCTATCTAGACATACATAGAAAGCAAAGGCCCATTATAGAATGTCTATCTAGACATACACAGAAAGCAAAGGCCCATTATAGAATGTCTATCTAGACATACATAGAAAGCAAAGGCCCATTATAGAATGTCTATCTAGACATACACAGAAAGCAAAGGCCCATTATAGAATGTCTATCTAGACATACACAGAAAGCAAAGGCCCATTATAGAATGTCTATCTAGACATACATAGAAAGCAAAGGCCCATTATAGAATGTCTATCTAGACATACACAGAAAGCAAAGGTCCATAATAGAATGTCTATCTAGACATGTCTATCTAGACATACACAGAAAGCAAAGGCCCATTATAGAATGTCTATCTAGACATACATAGAAAGCAATGGCCCATTATAGAATGTCTATCTTGACATACACAGAAAGCAAAGGCCCATTATAGAATGTCTATCTAGACATACACAGAAAGCAAAAAGGCCCATTATAGAATGTCTATCTAGACATACATAGAAAGCAAATGGCCCATTATAGAATGTCTATCTAGACATACATAGAAAAAAAAGGCCCATTATAGAATGTCTATCTAGACATACATAGAAAGCAATGGCCCATTATAGAATGTCTATCTAGACATACACAGAAAGCAAAGGCCCATTATAGAATGTCTATCTAGACATACACAGAAAGCAAAGGCCCATTATAGAATGTCTATCTAGACATACATGGAAAGCAAAGGTCCATTATAGAATGTCTATCTAGACATACATAGAAAGCAAAGGCCCATTATAGAATGTCTATCTAGACATACATAAAAGCAAAGGTCCATTATAGAATGTCTATCTAGACATACACAGAAAGCAAAGGCCCATTATAGAATGTCTATCTAGACATGTCTATCTAGACATACACAGAAAGCAAAGGTCCATTATAGAATGTCTATCTAGACATACATAGAAAAGAAAAGGTCCATTATAGAATGTCTATCTAGACATACATAGAAAGAAAGGCCCATTATAGAATGTCTATCTAGACATACAGAAAGCCCATTATAGAATGTCTATCTAGACATACATAGAAAGCAAAAGGCCCATTATAGAATGTCTATCTAGACATACATAGAAAGCAAAGGCCCATTATAGAATGTCTATCTAGACATACATAGAAAGCAAAGGCCCATTATAGAATGTCTATCTAGACATACACAAAGCAAAGGTCCATTATAGAATGTCTATCTAAAAGCAAAGGTCCATTATAGAATGTCTATCTAGACATACATAGAAAGCAATGGTCCATTATAGAATGTCTATCTAGACATACATAGAAAGCAAAGGCCCATTATAGAATGTCTATCTAGACATACACAGAAAGCAAAGGTCCATTATAGAATGTCTATCTAGACATACATAGAAAGCAAGGTCCATTATAGAATGTCTATCTAGACATACACAGAAAGCAAAGGCCCATTATAGAATGTCTATCTAGACATACACAGAAAGCAAAGGTCCATTATAGAATGTCTATCTAGACATACATAGAAAGCAAAGGGCCCATTATAGAATGTCTATATAGACATACACAGAAAGCAAAGGTCCATTATAGAATGTCTATCTAGACATACATAGAAAGCAAAGGCCCATTATAGAATGTCTATCTAGACATACATAGAAAGCAAAGGTCCATTATAGAATGTCTATCTAGACATACATAGAAAGCAAAGGCCCATTATAGAATGTCTATCTAGACATACATAGAAAGCAAAGGCCCATTATAGAATGTCTATCTAGACATACACAGAAAGCAAAGGTCCATTATAGAATGTCTATCTAGACATACACAGAAAGCAAAGGTCCATTATAGAATGTCTATCTAGACATACACAGAAAGCAAAGGCCCATTATAGAATGTCTATCTAGACATACATAGAAAGCAAAGGCCCATTATAGAATGTCTATCTAGACATACATAGAAAGCAAAGGCCCATTATAGAATGTCTATCTAGACATACAGAAAAGCAAAGGCCCATTATAGAATGTCTATCTAGACACATACATGAAAGCAAAGGCCCATTATAGAATGTCTATCTAGACATACATAGAAAGCAAAGGCCCATTATAGAATGTCTATCTAGACATACACAGAAAGCAAAGGCCCATTATAGAATGTCTATCTAGACATACACAGAAAGCAAAGGCCCATTATAGAATGTCTATCTAGACATACACAGAAAGCAAAGGCCCATTATAGAATGTCTATCTAGACATACATAGAAAGCAAAGGCCCATTATAGAATGTCTATCTAGACATACATTAAAAGCAAAGGCCCATTATAGAATGTCTATCTAGACATACATAGAAAGCAAAGGCCCATTATAGAATGTCTATCTAGACATACATAGAAAGCAATGGCCCATTATAGAATGTCTATCTAGACATACATAGAAAGCAAAGGCCCATTATAGAATGTCTATCTAGACATACACAGAAAGCAAAGGCCCATTATAGAATGTCTATCTAGACATACATAGAAAGCAAAGGCCCATTATAGAATGTCTATCTAGACATACACAGAAAAGGCATTATAGAATGTCTATCTAGACATACAGAAAAGCAAGGCCCATTATAGAATGTCTATCTAGACATACACAGAAAGCAAAGGCCCATTATAGAATGTCTATCTAGACATACATAGAAAGCAAAGGCCCATTATAGAATGTCTATCTAGACATACACAGAAAGCAAAGGCCCATTATAGAATGTCTATCTAGACATACATAGAAAGCAATGGCCCATTATAGAATGTCTATCTAGACATACATAGAAAGCAATGGCCCATTATAGAATGTCTATCTAGACATACATAGAAAGCAAAGGCCCATTATAGAATGTCTATCTAGACATACACAGAAAGCAAAGGCCCATTATAGAATGTCTATCTAGACATACATAGAAAGCAAAGGCCCATTATAGAATGTCTATCTAGACATACACAGAAAGCAAAGGCCCATTATAGAATGTCTATCTAGACATACATAGAAAGCAAAGGCCCATTATAGAATGTCTATCTAGACATACACAGAAAGCAAAGGCCCATTATAGAATGTCTATCTAGACATACATAGAAAGCAAAGGCCCATTATAGAATGTCTATCTAGACATACATAGAAAGCAAAGGCCCATTATAGAATGTCTATCTAGACATACATAGAAAGCAAAGGCCCATTATAGAATGTCTATCTAGACATACATAGAAAGCAATGGCCCATTATAGAATGTCTATCTAGACATACATAGAAAGCAAAGGCCCATATAGAATGTCTATCTAGACATACATAGAAAGCAAAAAGGCCCATTATAGAATGTCTATCTAGACATACATAGAAAGCAATGGCCCATTATAGAATGTCTATCTAGACATACACAGATTATAGAATGTCTATCTAGACATACATAAAAGCAATGGCCCATTATAGAATGTCTATCTAGACATACATAGAAAGCAAAGGCCCATTATAGAATGTCTATCTAGACATACATATAGAATCTAGACATAAGAAAGGGCCCATTATAGAATGTCTATCTAGACATACATAGAAAGCAAAGGCCCATTATAGAATGTCTATCTAGACATACATAGAAAGCAAAATGGCCATTATAGAATGTCTATCTAGACATACACAGAAAGCAAAGGCCCATTATAGAATGTCTATCTAGACATACATGGAAAGCAAAGGCCCATTATAGAATGTCTATCTAGACATACATAGAAAGCTAAGGCCCATTATAGAATGTCTATCTAGACATACATAGAAAGAATGTCTAATGGCCCCATTATAGAATGTCTATCTAGACATACACAGAAAGCAAAGGCCCATTATAGAATGTCTATCTAGACATACATAGAAAGCAATGGCCCATTATAGAATGTCTATCTAGACATACATGGAAAGCAAAGGCCCATTATAGAATGTCTATCTAGACATACATAGAAAGCAATGGCCCATTATAGAATGTCTATCTAGACATACATAGAAAGCAATGGCCCATTATAGAATGTCTATCTAGACATACATAGAAAGCAAAGGCCCATTATAGAATGTCTATCTAGACATACATAGAAAGCAATGGCCCATTATAGAATGTCTATCTAGACATACATAGAAAGCAAAGGCCCATTATAGAATGTCTATCTAGACATACATAGAAAGCAATGGCCCATTATAGAATGTCTATCTAGACATACATAGAAAGCAATGGCCCATTATAGAATGTCTATCTAGACATACATAGAAAGCAAAGGCCCATTATAGAATGTCTATCTAGACATACATAAAAAGTAATGGCCCATTATAGTCTAATGTGTCTATCTAGACATACATGGAAAGCAAAGGCCCATTATAGAATGTCTATCTAGACATACATAGAAAGCAAAGGCCCATTATAGTCTATCTATGTCTATCTAGACATACATACAAAAGCAAAGGCCCATTATAGAATGTCTATCTAGACATACATAGAAAGCAATGGCCCATTATAGAATGTCTATCTAGACATACATAGAAAGCAAAGGCCAATTATAGAATGTCTATCTAGACATACATAGAAAGCAATGGCCTATTATAGAATGTCTATCTAGACATACATAGAAAGCAATGGCCCATTATAGAATGTCTATCTAGACATACATAGAAAGCAAAGGCCATTATATAAATGTCTATCTAGACATACATAGAAAGCAATGGCCCATTATAGAATGTCTATCTAGACATACATAGAAAGCAAAAGCCCATTATAGAATGTCTATCTAGACATACATAGAAAGCAAAGGCCCATTATAGAATGTCTATCTAGACATACATAGAAAGCAAAGGCCCATTATAGAATGTCTATCTAGACATACATAGAAAGCAAAGGCCCATTATAGAATGTCTATCTAGACATACATGGAAAGCAAAAAGGCCATTATAGAATGTCTATCTAGACATACACAGAAAGCAAAGGCCCATTATAGAATGTCTATCTAGACATACATAGAAAGCAAAGCCCATTATAGAATGTCTATCTAGACATACATAGAAAGCAAAGGCCCATTATAGAATGTCTATCTAGACATACATGAAAGCAAAAGGCCCATTATAGAATGTCTATCTAGACATACACAGAAAGCAAAGGCCCATTATAGAATGTCTATCTAGACATACACAGAAAGCAATTTATAGAATGTCTATCTAGACATACATGGAAAGCAAAGGCCCATTATAGAATGTCTATCTAGACATACATAGAAAGCAAAGGCCCATTATAGAATGTCTATCTAGACATACATGGAAAGCAAAGGCCCATTATAGAATGTCTATCTAGACATACACAGAAAAAAGGCCCATTATAGAATGTCTATCTAGACATACATAGAAAGCAATGGCCCATTATAGAATGTCTATCTAGACATACATAGAAAGCAAAGGCCCATTATAGAATGTCTATCTAGACATACATAGAAAGCAAAGAATGTCTATCTAGACATACATAGAAAGAAAGGCCCATTATAGAATGTCTATCTAGACATACATAGAAAGCAAAAGGCCCATTATAGAATGTCTATCTAGACATACATGGAAAGCAAAGGCCCATTATAGAATGTCTATCTAGACATACACAGAAAGCAAAGGCCCATTATAGAATGTCTATCTAGACATACATAGAAAGCAAAGGCCCATTATAGAATGTCTATCTAGACATACACAGAAAGCAAAGGCCCATTATAGAATGTCTATCTAGACATACATAGAAAGCAAAGGCCCATTATAGAATGTCTATCTAGACATACACAGAAAGCAAAGGCCCATTATAGAATGTCTATCTAGACATACACAGAAAGCTATCTATTATAGAATGTCTATCTAGACATACACAGAAAGCAAAGGCCCATTATAGAATGTCTATCTAGACATACACAGAAAGCAAAGGCCCATTATAGAATGTCTATCTAGACATACATAGAAAGCAAAGGCCCATTATAGAATGTCTATCTAGACATACACAGAAAGCAAAGGCCCATTATAGAATGTCTATCTAGACATACACAGAAAGCAAAGGCCCATTATAGAATGTCTATCTAGACATACATGGAAAGCAAAGGCCCATTATAGAATGTCTATCTAGACATACACAGAAAGCAAAGGCCCATTATAGAATGTCTATCTAGACATACATGGAAAATGGCCCATTATAGAATGTCTATCTAGACATACATGAAAGCAAAGGCCCATTATAGAATGTCTATCTAGACATACATATTAAGCAAATGCCTATTATACATAGAATGTCTATCTAGACATACACACAGAAAGCAAAGGCCCATTATAGAATTTCTATCTAGACATACACAGAAAGCAAAGGCCCATTATAGAATGTCTATCTAGACATACATAGAAAGCAAAGGCCCATTATAGAATGTCTATCTAGACATACATAGAAAGCAATGGCCCATTATAGAATGTCTATCTAGACACACGTAGAAAGCAAAGGCCCATTATAGAATGTCTATCTAGACATACATATAAATCAAAGGCCCATTATAGAATTTCTGTTTTTGGACGGAGAATGTTGTCAGTGATGGAAAATCTACATTATAAGAATTGTAAGGCCCCCATTTAGTCTCGAAAAGAGAGAGGTAAAAATACCACAAGACAAATTGCTTAAGCTTCACAAAATCACAAATTTATATACATATACACATATATTGATTTAGAATGAGAGATTGCCAAATATTGATGCATTTAGCAGATAATATGTCAGTTACAGAGTAATATTTTTAAGAAAGAAAGGGAGGAGTATGATCAAGTTTAGAAATGGGTAGTGTTTGTAAGTTTATATCTTATCTCTTACTTGGTCTGCCACGAATCTTTCTTGTGGAGATTGTATTCTTGCTTGAGTTCAGCTTCGTAAAATCTGGTTGTTCGGAAGCTATGTCTTTCTCAGTTTGCCGGATTCATAAATGGTTAGAGGACTCTGTTTGGAAGCAATGGTCTTTATTTCTGCCCACTTCGTAAATCGTTGAAAAACATCCTTTGTTTGGAAGCTATGGTCACTGTCTAAGTCTGTCCGCTTCGTAAATGGTGTTGGACGTCCTTTCTGTTTGGAAGCTACATCTCGTCTGCCCCCGCGAACCCTCTCCGGTCTCAATCTTCCCAGCGCGCTAGTGTCAAATCCCTCCGCGGCTCCCGCTGTCAAATCACTCAGGGGCGACGACCTACGTTTTCTATAACATTTGATGTAAGCACAGTAAAGAGATATGTCATTATAGTTAATCTAGAGAGAAAAGGAAAAACTGGCCACTGTATTTTGGGAGAAGAATGGAGTCATACTGTTAGAATTTATGTCCAAGCGTATGTGAGCTAATTGTCAAAAGTAAGGCTTTGAGCTAGGCTACAGTCGAAGATGAATGTGTTTTTGCAACATGACAGTGCCAGTTGCCGTAACGATTTAGACCAGACAATCAATCAAAGGGGATGGTCTGACAACGTTCGTTCATCCACCTTACCGTCTTAAACTGGCACTTTCAGATTTTCATTTTCTTTTTGAGCCTACGAACATTTTAAACCTGGTGATAAAGTATTTTTAAAAATATACCAGCGTGGAAAAGAATTCAAGGAAGATGCCGTTATAAAAAAACGGATCGGCGAAATGACATACATGGTAGAGGGACAAAGGTGGGAACGTAAGCGACACCTTAATCATTTAAAACGGAGATTCACTGATTTAGTATGTCCACGAAAAGAGGTACCAATGGAAATATTGTATGGCATGTTTGACGTACCCACGTCACCAGAAATTAGTGAACTAAAGAGGTACAGTAAAAGAAAAAGAACAACAACGGGACATTTGAATATTGAACCGAAACTGAAGAAATCTAAACTCCAGAGGAAGTCATCTCAAAGGAGAGATGTTATATAGGAAGAAAGTGTCGCTGTCGATATTTGAGTTTGAACATAGATCGCCAGTGAGCAGACACAGACGATCCCATTATTGAATTGATTGGATCACGTGACGATAGAGGAAATCGCGTGACGTCTAGATTGATCGTTACTTCTATTCTCCTCTATCACTATATGGACCGCTATTCTCTATTTTCTTCTCTATACTATTCTCTATTCGGATCAATATGGTGATTACTATTCGAGCAAGTACTTTTTGTGTGAGTAATATTCGACGGCGTCTGACACCAGTATTGTTCAACGGCGTTACTATAGTTGTATCTGTGATTACAAAGTCTCTACTACAACAAGCATTACGAAAGTGACAACGAGTATTCGTTGGCATCACGAAACTGTCAAACGAGTATTCGGTGACATCACAAAATACTGTTAGAATTTATATCCAAGGATATGTTGTCAAATTGTCAAAATTAAGGCTTTGAGCTAGGCTACAGTCGAAGATGGATGATCTGCTTTTGCAACATGTTAGTGCCAGTTTCCGTAAGAATTTAAAGACCAGACAAGTAATCAAATGGGATGGTCGGACAACGTTGGTTTATCCACCCTACAGTCTTAAACTGTCACCTTCCGATTTTCATTTTTTGGAGCCTACGAACAGGGCCGGTGCAAGGGTCACGTGGGCTCACACCGAATCTATGATACGGAAAACCTCGAACCTATGATGCGCCCCTTCTGAATCTATGATATGGAACCCCCATCACTCCACTATACCTCAATTTTCATAAGCATGTTATAACATCATTACAAAAATAGCCATTTTAAATTAAAACTTAATTATTTCATACTGATTTCTAGCTTAATCTAATATTAACTTTTATTAGCTAACGGTTTGTATTTAAAATACACTGTCACGTCCTTGGAATTTTCATATACAGTGGCCTAAGAAAAATTTTTTAGCCAGGAGAAAGAAACTATATCCAATTTCAAAATTTAATTACGTAATCCCTACTCAACATAAATAAAAAGTATTTGGAACTGGTATAGAGTAGGTCCTCCATTTGCTCGTTTCAGTCCTTGTATAGGATTTTTCATGGATTTGATCCAGTTATCAACAGTCGTCTGATCCATATTCTGCCACTCCTTTAGCAATGTTTCTTAAAGGGTTGCCAATGACGTAATTTTGGCTGCACGCTCTCGAAGTCTTAGGTCAAGGTGCTGCCAAACGTGCTCTATTGGATTCATGTCAGGATTTTGGGCTACCCATGGCAGTGACTTGATTCCTTACGATTCCTTCCAGGCCTTTTTTTTTTTAGCCTACGAACATTTTAAACCTGGTGATAAAGTATTTTTAAAAATATACCAGCGTGGAAAAGAATTCTGGGAAGATGGCGTTATAAAAAACGGATTGGCGAAATGACATACATGGTAGAGGGACAAAGGTGGGAACATAAGCGACACCTCAATCAGTTAAAACGGAGATTCACTGATTGAGTATGTCCACGAAAAGAGGTATGACATGACACTCCATTTTCTTGAAAAAGGTAGACGTCCTTGTCAATCTGATTGGTTTCAAATAGTGGGAGTAGTCCTTTATCTAACATTTGACAGTATTTTGGACCATTCAACCGCTCGTCAACAAGAATCAGCTCAGATTTCCCTCCAAACCAGACAGCACCTCACACCATTACTCCAATCCCCTCCGTGTTTCACGGTTGTCTGCAGTGTTTCAAGTCTCATTCGGATTTCTCCAAACACAAACCTGTCTCGAATTCGAATATTGGTAGGATTTACCTTCATCTGTCCAAAATACAGACTGCCAAAATTCATAATCTTTGCTCTCGAATTCTCTCGCACAGTCCTTACGCCTGTTCCTGTTAGCCTCTGAAATCAAGGGCTTCTTTCTTGCAATTCTTCTTTGATAGCCAAGCTTTTTCAGAGTCATTCTCGCTGCATATGGCGACATTTCCATGCTGTTGACGACATCTTTGACGCTCTGACGACGGTTTCTGATGACTTCCATCTTCAGCGCCCTTTTCATTCACTCAGACACGATGCTTGGTTTTCATGAACGTTGTTCCACACGACAATGGCCTTCTTCATTAAATTTCTTGACAATATTATTAACCGTTTGATGATTAACCTTGAAAAACCTAGCAATTTCTCTATTTGACTTGCCACACTGATGCCATCCTATTATTTGCCCTCGTTGAAATTCACCAATTTCCTTACTTCCAACTATCGTTCATAGATGAAAGTAGCTTGATACTAACACGGTATTGTCTGAAAAAAAAAGAAGAGACTTTATTACACAAGCCAAAATTGCTGCAATTAAGGGTGGCTAAAAAATTATCATAGCCCACTGTACTTGTAAACTGATTGGTCGTCATAGGTTACGGGACAAGGTTTCCTCTATTGAGGGGGGTTGATTTTGTTTTGAATTTTCAAAAAACTCTTTATTTCGCAATCAACACTATCACAAGACAAGACAACAGAAGTGTTGACACAAAATGGCTATTTTTGTAGTGGTGTCATAACATGTTTACCTTATAATTTTTAAATAAATATTATTTGTATTGAGCACTTTTTTTAAAATAGTGTTTTTGGTTATCGGAATTTTATTTCATCTATACCAAACTTGTATTCGGATAATATTCAGCTAAAATAAAAATTTTATTGTAATCTAATTATGTACAATAATGGATCATCTGCAATATAGGCGAACAATTCAAATAGAAAAATAAATAATGTATATACAAATTAAAGACATGTCATAATAGATCCTTTCATCTTAAATAAATCAATATTTTGCGGCAATTTTTAACATCAACTTGAGATTTTCCTTGTTAAAAACTGAATAATTTAACACAGTCAACATTATGGATAAAAAAAACAACAGTGAATTTTATATAGTGTCTGTTTCGACGCTTAGCATGAGCAGAACAAAATCACGCAATTGGACGATCCTCCACCGCCAAAGACCCCAGAATTAATTCAAAATTCCGAACATTTTTCATCCTTTAATAGTCAGTTGTGCTTAGTTTAATTTGTAACGTATATAAATGTAGGTAGAAAAAGAGCAAATGCTGATAAAATAGCGAGGGTCACAAAACACTGCCCGGGCCTCCAATTAGGTCCACGAGTCGGGAAGTTCAAGGGTACTATGTACCGGTCCTGCTCAGGAAGGAGATATTAAGAGGATCCCGGTTGTCCAACGGCGATGAAGTGAAAGAGGGCACTCGCATGTGACTAAGAAAGCGGCCAAGTTGATGTTGTGATGGGAGAATACACGCCTTCTTTCAAAAGAACAAATGCGACGATTGAGAAGGAAGGGGATTAAGCCGAGGGATTAAGGAAGGGGATTAAACTGAGATCCATAATCCAGAGTCTTTGTAATAATTTTTAAAAACTTCGTGTACTGCAACTTCAGTTATAATAAATTTTCTGTCTATATTTCTGAGATGCGGTATTATGTTCACTACATTATTCGTACTATTGTCCTCATCTTTGTCGCCATATTTATTACAACGTTTCGGCCGTTGTACGCTCCGACCTTCTTCAGGACACATGGAACAGTGGATAAAGGCGTTAGTTAGATCCAGTGACAGGGCCCAATACCCGGTTAAGGCAGCGGACCCAAAGAGTGTGAGTTCAATACCCGGTTAAGAACTTTCAGAGGGAAATTAACAGGAGATAACTGATAACTAACATCCATTAAACATGGCACGTGGAACTAGAACAGTCTACCCCAGTGAGCGAAATAAAGGGTTCAGTTCGACATTCCAACCACCTGAAGAAGGCCGGAGCGTACAACGGCCGAAGCGTTGTAATAAATATGGCGACAAAGATGAGGACAATAGTCGAATAATGTAAATAATGAAAGACGAACATATATTAATTTTTGAGCGACCCTCTTAATTCGACTTATTAAAATGGAGATAGTAAAATCCTTGGCAACTAGTAACCTATCCAATTACTACTGAACATATACAAACCATTTTCAAAAGTACTTTTTTTTTAATCAGGTTTACCCCAGGCAAGTCAGTAAAGCCACTAAGACACAAGGGTGTGGAAGAATTAGGAAACAAACACTATTAAGAAGCGAGAATAAAAGAAGTGTAATCAGGAGGACAGTAGATAGCGATTGACATTATATTTAATTTTTTGCAGGATTTTTTTGTCTGGAAAGCAGGAAGCCGGAAGGGAGTTCCACAAGCAAGAAGTGCGAGAAAAGAAACTGTTAGCTAGAACTTACGTCTACATCTAGCCTGCTCAACTGAAAATTGACCCCGTTGCCAGTCTAGTACTGCGCTTAAATTAAAAAAAATCTAGTTACCATAGAAGAAAGTTCACTCGAACAATTAGGGTTTCAGCGTAATGGCTTTGTTCAGACTCTTGGTCACACTAGATAACACGCTCTCTTCCAGAGACTATAACTAACGTCCGCTCAACATCATTGCAGTATAAGTAATTTTGACCTTACCCCAAGCAGACGTCATGTAACAATTTTGTATTAGTTTCTGTCGTCCATATATGATTTTAATAGGATATTCACCTACTCTTTTGTCAGCGTGGAAATTGAAATCAGCGATCCCAGCTCAAATTTCAGCCACTGTTTTTGTGGCGTTTACTTTCGTAATGACGCTCACGAAAAAGGCATGAACTCGTCTCTTCTCCCTCAGTTTTTGATTAAATAGTAGGATAGACCAAGTTTTCTAACCTCGTTGGCAACCGGTTCAAAAGAAAACACACAAACTATGACTTCCAAAACGTATAGAAACCAATTGGAAACTACTCCACTATCTTTGCCAAGATTTTATGGAAATTCAACGATAATAAAGAAAAAGAATAGGAAATTGTGGAGATCCATGATCTCAAACGTCCTGAAGGGATACAGCACTTGAAAGATAAAAACGAAAAGAAAACCGTTAGGTTTGTGTTGATCCCCACCAAAAGTAAAACATCATGCCTCGGGTGAGGATCGAACTCACGACCTTCAGATGACTCGACGGGACGGAACATTGATTATGAGACTGACGCGCTGCCTACTGCGCTACCGAGACAACTAAACTAGGACGACATAATTAAATATTTTGTGCTTACCTCAAGCAGCCGTCATTTTTTAAGCACGAGGTTAATGTTCTTTCGTTTGCATTTGTCGAACATTAATTATGGGATCACTGCGCGCACCCAGTTAATAAGATATCAGCAATCATAATTATCAGATTTTTTACTCTCGACAACTTTGATGTCCTTTTTTTTCTTTTCCGTCACCCTGACGCAAGTAAAATTCTGTCATACACACTAATGCATTCAATGGCCTGTTGAAAAGTTCTCGGCCAATCCAAGAAATTTTTGGAAGACTGTTGGAAAAGAAACTTTGCAGTACACGTCGTATAAAAAAGTACACATTATTTTTATGTCTTGATGCATCAGCGTGAATTTTGGATTTGTTCTAAAATAAACTGCATTCAGTTGCTTAAAAGGTGTTTAAAGTGTGAATATACAGGGGCAGCAAATGTAGGTATACAATATTTTAGCCAGATCTCACCTCTGTAGAGGTTTTTCCCCTGTGGATGTGTAAAGGATATATATATATATATATATATATATATATATATATTATGTGAAAATATATAGAAACTAGGAAAGAACTGGTTAGGTAAATAATCCAAAGTTCCTTAGTATTTTAGTTATTATTTTTAAAAAATAGTGCTCGATACAAAAGTAGAGCATAAATATAATTATTTATTTAAAAATATGATTCCAACTCGCGACATAAGAGGTCTCATGTTTCAAAACAAGAGCCGAAAACTTCAATATAATTATTTAAATTAAATTGAGTTAAAGTAAGCTCTGTTCCAGCTTCAAGCGAAATTTTTTTTTGAGTAACGTATTTCTGAAATTTACGTGTTTTAAAAATTGAAATCAAAATTTCCATGGTAACAGCTAGGGCGAATTGTTTAAATTGGGTAGGCGTGTGTTGGTTGTTAATAATAAGTATCAGTATAGAGTTACTTTCATAGATGTCAAGTCAGGGTAAGGTGGGGGTGTCTAAATTTGAAACGGAAGATGTTTTAGCCTAGTCTGGTTTACGTGTCTATGGAGATTTATTTATTTTTTTATTTTATTTCTTTATGAAAGGGATTTGTGCATATAAAAAAAAAATAACAAAAAAAAAAAAAAAAAAAAATCCGCCGTAACATTTGTTTTTTGACGACTTCATAAAGGGTTATCTTTTTTGTAGGGTATTTAAACTATTTATTTGGGCTATGGATTATAAAAGTTATTATATTGTATGCTTGTTTTTAGCTAATTATTCAAACCATGAATTTGATGATGTCGACAAAAAACCGTTAACTCATGTCTATTGTTTGATAGATTATTATTATTTAGAAACTTAATAATGTGCAGGTTTCTATACACACACACACACACACACACACACACACACACACACACACACACATATATATATATATATATATATATATGAATAAAAAGAATCTTAGCGTCTGCTAAGAATAGTGTTCCTCTTGTCTTTCCTTGTTCATTTTGTCTCCTCTGCAAATACATTCTATCTGCAAATATTTACATCCACACAAACATATATATATATATATATATATATATATATATATATATATATATATAGGTAATTTATATATATATATTATTTATATATTATATAAGCACAGTACTTATTGGAAAGCGCTCAATATCAGTGATAGAGCTAACATACTTAGTTGTATAGATGTGAATTTCTAATCTGGGTTTCACGCCCTTATCGTCAGACAAACTTGACAATCTCAAGGGCGTGAAACACACACACACACACACACACACACACACACACACACACACACACACACACATATATATATATATATATATATATATATATATATATATATATATATATAGTCTTAAGATGTGCTATATTTATGGGATAAAGTGCTCAATATTAGTGATAGAGCGTGTGTAAATATAAAAGTGAACATAGAAGTCAACACTTAGAGGCAACAGTCTGTTTGATGCTAGAATCAATCGTCAGGCCTGACGATTACATCTAGCATCAAACATACTGTCGCCTCTAAGTGTTGACTTATGTTCACTTTTATATATATATATATATATATATATATATATATATATATATATATATGTCAACCTGTTCATATCTATCTATCTGTCAACCTGTTCATCTCTATCTATCTATCTATCTATCTATCTGTTGATATCTATGTATATATGCAATTGTTTCAGTCTGTTCATATCTATCTATCTATCTATCTATCTATCTATCTATCTATCTATCAAAACCAGTTCATCTATCTATCTATCTATCTATCTATCTATCTATCTATCTATCTATCTATCTATCTATCTATGTTGATATCTATGTATATATGTAATTGTTTCAGTCTGTTCATATTTATCTATCTATCTATCTATCTATCTATCTATCTATCTATCTATCTATGCAATTGTTTCAGTCTGTTCTTATCTATCTATCTATCTATCTATCTTTTGATATCTATGTATGTATGTAACTGTTTCAGTCTGTTCATATCTATCTATCTATCTATCTATCTATCTATCTATCTATCTATCTATCTATCTATCTATCCGTGTGTGTGTGATCTTGGATCATAAAATGTACAAAAGTAGAACAAAATAATATAACTGACATTTCCAGAATGAACGTCTGAATAGAAAGGAAGCGAACCATAGAAAATGAATGTCAGATTCTATGCAATTCTTCTTAGCCATTCCGTTCCGTTTTCCTTTGACCAGAAAAAAAAACTTGAGAATCCATAATTATCACCACCATTTGAAGAAAGAAACAATTTCTTCCGCTCTATGCACTAACACAGAACACAGTCCCCAATATAAAAAGAAGAAATCACCTGAATTAATAAAATCCCGACGTTCGTACTACTGTACTTGTGTTTATGTAACGTTTCTGTGTAAGTTTTAAGTCTAAGACTCGAAAAACGAAAGAAATTTAATACGCAACGCATAAAATCTGCTCTTTCGAAACATGTGGCAATGGTGAAGAAGCTTATGGAATATTGTTTGGGGTTCTTGAATGTTTAAATAATACTTTTAGGATAATCAGAGCTGGTGCATGGATTTCGTACCCCCACCCACCAGATCTATGATACGACCCCTAACATTACTACATCTGAATTTTCATAAGGTAGTATTCATATAAAATATATTTTATTCTAACCTAATTATGTACAATAATGGATCGTATGCAACATAGGGGAATAATTCAACGAGAAATATTGTAAATAAATACAATGTATCTAAAAACAATTACAGACTTGGCATAATCGACCGTTCCATCTGAAATAAATCAACAATGATTTGCGGCAATTTTTAACATCAACTTGAGATGTTTCTTGATAAAAAGGTTGAATGATTTTAACATATACAACATTATAGGTAAAAAAATATTAAATTTTATATGGTGTTTTTTCGAGACTTATCATCGGCAAAACAAATTCACGGAATTGGACATTAAAAATAGAACCCAGAATGATGTCAGAACTCGCCAAAATTTGTCCTTTTTTAATAATTGTGCTTATTTTAATTTGCAACGTAAATATGTATGTAGAAAAAAGCAAATGTTACTAAGTTAGCGAGGGTCTCAAAGCACTGTCCGAGGCCCCCACCCATGCTTAGGACACTCCCCTCCCGTCGTGGTGGGGGTTTCTAGGATAGTACGTACAGGCCCTGAGGATAATTACCAAATAGCCTTGGGTAAAAAGTAATATTAAATCAGCCAAGTTAGATCTTGAAAATTCTATATAAATGTCCCATTCGTCCGTGCCTTGAATATTGCTGTCATGTCTGATTTGTTGCTCTTGTCATATATATTGAGGTTTACGACAAAATCCAAAAAAAGGGTTTGTCATGTCATCAGTCCTGATCTGACATTTCGACATCAGCCACTTCTCCCAACGCCATGATATGGTTGTCCATCGTCCTATAAATATTTTCATGGCTATTATCGTATTTAAGCTATTCTCCTTGGTACCGCGACCGTGTGAATTTAAACGTATTACTCGATTGGCAATTAGGTCTCATCATTTTACTGTTGAATTAGCTAGATGTAAATCGTAAGTTCTGTTCAAACTGTTTCTTTTCTCGCACTTTTCGACTTTGAAACACGAAGAGTATTTTGTCTTCATTTCTGCTACCAAGAATCTTCAAAAATATAAATGCAACTTCAAACACATTCCTTTTTTTTTCCCTGAATCCTGTTCTTTTATTATCCTTTCTCCGCACTAACATCTCATTTTCGCCCTCAGTAACCCCTTGTATCTGAGTGGCATTCTCGCTATACTCGGAGTGAAATGATAAAAAAGGGACATCGGTAACATGATGGGTTGCGTAATTTCACTACTACTCTTGGGATAGGCAATAAATATAATATTGTAATTAATCAATAATAGCTCATTAATTGGGCGGAAATAAGTCGAATATATCACAGGTTTAGGCAGACATATCAAGATTTCTGCCATTTCGAATAAAATCTCAATATTTTGAGAAAGAAACATTAATTTATTTATCATTTAAACAGTAGTAGTAGTAGTAGTAGCAGCAGTAGTAGCAGTAGTAATAATAATAATAATAATAATAATAATAATAATAATAATAATAATAATAATACCAAAGCCTCGTAAGAGCAGAAAAATGCTTACCCAAATATGAATTCCCTACTTGAAATCAGATGTTGATAGGCTGTATGTAAAATATACAACAATCGGATTGGAAGCCTACCTTACAAAAACCAATGACCTTCTTCTACAAATAGTAAAGCACCAAATCCAATCCATCATCAAAGAAGCAGAACTCTTCAAGAAATTGCTTAATATACCTGAAACAATGCCAACAAAAAAAGCGAATACCATTTACGCCAAACGAGTAAAAAATAAAGCAAAACAACTGGTACAAATGAAATTACAAAAAAACAAAAAAAGAAAAAAAAAGAAAAGAAAAATAAATAAATAAATAAAAATAGAAATAATAAATAAATAAATAAAATACCCCCCTCCCCCCGAAAACTGGGAGGACAAGGCGATGCATGGCAAATACATAATAAGAACGAAAGAAGCAGATGTGTACCAACAGAAAACACATCGTTAGCCGAGGAGCACTGGGTTGAAAACTGAGACAGAAGGCCTAATTATTGCAGCTCAGGACAAAAGCCTCGCAACAAGATTCTATCACTGTCACATAATCAAGGATGAAACTAACCCAAAATGCAGGATCTGCGGAAAATATGATGAAACTCTTGACCATATTATCTCAGGATGTCCAGAACTAGCAAAAAAATGAATATATCCACAGACATAACAAGGTAGCGACACATGTGCACTGGAAGATATGCAAGAAGCACAAAATCGAAACCACTGAAAGATGGTATGAGCACCAACCAGACACAGTTACACAAAATAATGATGTAACTATCCTCTGGGACATGCCAATTCAAACTGACCTGGAAATAAAAGCCAACAAACCTGATATTAACAAGAAATTCAGGAAGTGTATGCTTATTGACATAGCAATACCATTTGAAAGAAACACCTCCATGAAAATTATCGAGAAATTATCCAAATACAAGGACCTGGAGATCGAGATTAGCATGATGTGGGGAATGAATGAGACTGTACCAATAGTAATCGGAGCTCTGGGCCTCGTGAGAAAAGAAATGGACAATTTTACCAACAGTGTGCCAGGTAACATCAAAATACAAGTTGCCCAGAAGATTGCCCTACTAGGGACATACCATATACTAAGAAAAGTGCTATCAATTAAATGATAGGGCCCAAGAACCATAGCTAAGACCCGGCTCTACAGGATACAAAGCAGGAAACAGAACATACGCAAATAATAATTATAATTATAATAATAATATCAGAGAAGTTAAAAATGTCATATACGCAACAGATTTACCAGCTACTAAGAAGCTTGGGTTCAAGACAATGAAAAGATTAAAGAACAAACAAAAAGAGTCGGTTATTTACATTGTTCGGACTATTGTCCTCATCTTTGTCGCCATATTTATCACAACGTTTCGGCCGTTGTACGCTCCGGCCTTCTTCGGGTGGTTGGGATGTCGAACTGAATCCTTTAAGATGAGGACAATAGTCCGAATAATGTAAATAATGTACATAGTACCTCATCTCAGAAATATAGACAGACCCCTCCCCCCAAAAGAGTCAGTTTGCAAGGCAAAACAAATGCGAGAGATAAAGGAAGTCAGATGTGAGATTTCGATATTAAATGAAATCACTAGAAATCCAAATTTCTCAACACGAAAATGCAGGACGAACAAGCAGAAATATAAAATATAATCACTAAATGAAATTCCATCAATCAAGGAAATGCTGAAACAGAAACTTCTTTTAAAGGCACAGAGAAGAAGACGATACAAAAAACGTTATTGGTTCTATCGCCAAAATAAAATATTCCAAACGGACCTTAAGAAATTTTACAGGGAAATTGGAAAAGCAGTTACAGATATCAAAAAGCCACCATCTATTGACAAAGTGCATAAATTTTTGGAAAATATTTGGAGTATCCCAGAAGAATATAGCTCAAATGCAGAATGGATTCAATGTGAAGAAGAACGAATGCTGGATAAACCCTTATAAGATTGGGAAAATATAACTACGAATAGTATTAGGCGAGCTCTAACGAAACCCTCAAAATCGAAATCCCCAAGAAATGACAAGGTGCCCAGTTTTTGGCTCTGTCATCAGTCCATTAAATCCTTTCACAAACCCTATCAATGTTTAATAATAATCACAATGAAATCCGGGAATGGATCACTGAAGGTATTACATATCTCACGTCAAAAACAAGTGAAACAGATGACCCGAAAAATTATAGACCAATAACATGTCTGTCCACAACTTATAAATTGATTACGTCTGTCCTGACGAACCTTACTTATTTTTTTCTCGAAGCAAACAACATTCTTCCAATGGAACAGAAAGGATGCAGGAGAGGATCATATGGTTGCAAAGATCAACTATTGATAAACAAAATGATCCTGGAAAATTGCAGAAGACGATGTAGAAATCTTAGCGCAGCACGGATGGATTACCGAAAAGCCTTTGGTAGTGTGCCAATTTCTTGGATCCTTAAGACTTTGGAAATGTACAGTCTCCTCTGTGATAGTAAATTTCCATAAACACAGCATTGGAATGTGGAAAACCATGTTACACCTAAATAACACCAGAAGCACTGTTATCTTCAACCGCCTGAATATCCAACGAGGAATCTTTCAAGGAGATTTCCTTTCATCCCTTCTGTTTCAAGAAATAGCTATGGTTCCAAACTAAACAAGAAAGTACTCAATCACATGGATGATCTCAAACACTTTGCTAAAAGACGACAATGAGTTGAAGGATCTTAACACTGTAAAATGTTTCAGTGACGACATAGGTATGGATTAGATAAATGTGTAAAACGGGACATTCAAGAAAGGGAGAATTACAGAAACACACTGAATAGATTTAGATTTTGTCACGCAGATTTGGAAACTGTAACAAGAAGCCTATAGTTACCTAAGAATTAACAGAGGAGATGGAATACAGCATACCAAAATGAAGGAAAAGGTAAAAAAGGAGTACTACAGGCCTGTGCGTCTGGTAATGAGTTAAAAAAAAACCCAGAAAATCAGCCATATACACCTTGGCTGTCCTTGTGGTACAATACAGTTTCAACATCCTTAACTGGACCATAGCTGACATTAAGTAAATGGACACCAAAAAGAGAAAGCTTCTCACCTGCCACGGCATGCATCATCGCAACGCTGATGTTGATCGTCTCTGTATGTCCAGATCCGAAGGAGGCAGAGGATTAGTTCAACTAGAACTGGCTTACAAAACAATTGGCCTTCAAGGATACTGGAAACTACAGAAGACTGGATGATGATATGTGCCAAACAACATAAAAATAGTAAGCGACTTTATTCAGCAACAAAGGAAGGCAACAAGTTCAAAATAGAGTCTCAAATGGGTGACGAAATACTAGTAAAGCACAATACACCGACTAGAGCTGCAAAATACGTAAAAAAAGAAAGCAAAGGCAAATGCAACCGACCAGATACAGAAACTATGGCAAGATAATCCTCTTCATGGTTAATACTTTGTTCGTATCAAACAAGCTGATGTAGACAAACCCCGTACTCATCAGTAGCTACGTAGGTCAGAAATGAAAAATGAAACCAAGGTTTTATTCTTGCTGTACAGGACCAATACTTGCTAACCAGAAATTATCAAGCACACATACTGAAAACATGTGTTATCCCAGATTCAAAATTCAGATTCTGTGATAAATATCCAGAAAAAAAATTGACCATTTTGTATCAGGTTGCGCGGTATTGGCACCCAGTGACTATAAAACTCGGCATGAGAGTAGGCCGATATTTGCACTGGAAGATCTGCGACTTTTGCGGAAGAAACTGCAAGAAATTGGTATGAACATCATCTAGACCCGGCTACGGAGAAAGAATCTGTAACAATTTTATGGAACTTCACAATACACACAGACAAAACAATCGAATCTAATCGCCCAGACATCGGGATTAGAGACCGCAGACAGAAGCGCTTTCTTATTGATATGTCAGTCCCTGTAGAATGCAATGTATATTTGAAGATCTTCAAAAAAACTACCAAAATACAACGACCTTGAAATCGAAATCTCAAAAATGTGGCACATGAGGGCATTAACAATTCCAGTTGTAGTTGGAGCACTCGGATTGGCTGGAAAAGATTACAATAAATCTATACAGCAGCGAATGTTGGACGGTCTCCTTAAAGATGAAGAAGAGACTAGGGGCAGCAGAAATGTGATCCTACAGAAGAATGTTAAGGATATCATGGAGCGAGAACGTGAGCAACGATGAGGTCTTGGAAAGGATGCAAAGAAGGAGGAAGCTTATACTTAATAAAGAAGTAGATGAAATTTCGGGGACACATCTAGAGAATCTGATACTCACAGGTCGAAGAGAGGGAAACGGAGACAAGGGAAAGCAACGGATGACATATCTGGCGGGCTTAAGCAAGTGCATGGCAGAATGTCGTCTGGTACGAAACTTATTGAGAGCCACAAGGGATAGGGGAAGGTGGAGAGCCATGATCGCCTACGTCCTGAAAGGATACGGTACATAAAAAAGAAAAGAAAAGAATTCCAAAATTTAATTTTCTTGGGAGCACTAATAATTTCATTTTCAAAATAATTTCATTTTCAAAATAATTTCATTTTCAAAATAATTTCATTTTCAAAATAATTTTATTTTCAAAATAATTTCATTTTCAAAAATGTATTGCTGGTAATTTTTTTTTTCCCAAAAATGTATTGTTTTTATTTTTTTTTCTATGAAAATGTATTTTTATACTTTCATAGTATTTTGACCTCAGTTTGGAAGTTACCCATTTGCCTAAAGTTGGTACCCTAACAGGTGCTACTACCCTAAGTTAGGGTGGACCGGGGAAAAGCAGCAATTAAGAGGTGGTTCCAAACTCCTCAAAACCTCCTGACCAGAGGCCTTGCTGCTGGATGTAGTTGTCATACCCAGGACAGTACAGTGCAACCTCGGTTCTCGAACGTCTCTCATGTCGAACAAATCGGTTTTCGAACAGAAAATTCGAGATGAAAATGCCTCGGTTATCGAACAAAATTTCGGTTCTCGAACAACATTGCCGAACCGAGTTAACCCGAACGGAATCATTTCTGAGTCGACCGCCATCTTGTATACATTCATGTGTTGTGCTCTGCTTTTCTTTCCCAATTTTATTGTACTGCGCCTTTTATTTTCTCTTTATTAGTCATCAGTCATGGCTCCAAAGAAAGCTAGCAGTGATAATGGTAAAGGAAAAAGAAAAGTTAAGAGAAAAACAATTGTTGATAATATTGTCTCTTCCTACTCAGTTTCATATGACAAAATCAATGATCTATACCAGGGGTCGGCAACTCATACGACCCCGCGGGCCGGATCGTGTTATAATGACGGGTCGCGGGCCGGACGAAGGCCATTAATGAAAAATTAAGGAAAATTACATATGCAGACACCTGTCAACTTAAATATTTAAAATCATAATGAAAATAAACATTGAGAAATCAGAAAAACAAAAGAAAATCTAAAATTAAAAAAACACCTAACAAAAATTACTTTTCTTCAAGGAATATCAAAATATTTCAAAGTGAAAAAAATCAACCGAAGTGAAATGGATGAAATTATGACTTGTAGGTTTGAAAATGTTATTGAAAATTGTTCCACAAATGAACCACACACACACACACATCAAACAAAAACGAAGCACATATACCCATACATACGAGTACAAATAGTTGCAAACATATACACTTACGTACGTATACATGCGGTATCATCCACACATACATGAGGCATGTATGTATAATGCGCGTATGTTTAACTGTCTTTAGATTTCTGCTACCTCGCATGTCAGTCCCTCCCTGGCCTCTTTTCACTTTATCGTTCCTTTCGCTTCTGTTATCTTTTAATGCAGCCAAGAGTCATAACAAATATGTATCCATTATTTGACATTAAACGTAGGCAACGCAACTTGGTAAAATAAGTCTCATGAAAGATAACTGGCAGATAGTCTAATTCGAAAGCCTCGTCTCTCATGTTAAAAATAGAGTCATTGGTAATCAGGCTCGCGGGATGGTCAAAATGCCTTCGCGGGCCGGATCCGGCCCGCGGGCCGTAGGTTGCCGACCCTTGATCTATACTATTCTTATAAATAAAGAGACAATCATGTCTTTCCTTCCCTTTCCCAAACAATAACGCCTCTTTCCTTCCCCTTCCACTTACGTCAACTCTCCTACATGCAGCTACGGTAAAACTGAAATGTCCTTCTATATTTTATCTGTGTAGTGTTGGGTTTATTTTTTTCTTTTTAGATTTAATGATTTTCATTAGTTATCGTTATAAACTTGTGCGCAAAGTCCTGTTGTTAAAGTTTAAATAAGCAATCATCTTGGAACCAGGAACGGATTAATTCATTTTTCCTTGATTCCTATTGGAAAAAATAATTTCGGTTTACGAACATTTCGGGTTACGAACGGGCTTCAGGAACGAATTAACTTCGTGAACCGAGCTTCCACTGTATATTAAAAGAGAACCTAAACTTTTTTTGTTTTTCTTCAATAACCTGACACTATACGATTCCCCAGGAAAAGTTTAAGATCGTTCAAAATAAGTGATATGTAAGTTATTATTAACAACAATTCGGAAAGAGATTTTATATTTGGAAAGACACATTTTGGAATTAGAGAAATTTATTTTTCACTCTTAAAGTCTGATTTCTCATGCAATTTCTTCCTTTTCCTTCGTCTCTTCACCCGCTTAGTGATTAAAATGTCGACATTTTCTCGTGCTAAAACATCCATTTCCCACCACAATTGCTTCTTTTGTACGGGCAAATTTAAAATGGCGGGAGGCGGGATTACAAAAAGCAAACAAAACAAAACAAAACAAAAAAGACTGATCTAGTGGAGAGGAATGTACAAATGAAGAGGCTGGTAATTGAAGGATTTTGACCTTTAAAGACAATAGACTAAGGACACAAAAAAGAAGGATCTTCACATATATACACTCGCACATACACAGACTTGTAAACGGCATCCTAAACAATGTATATCCACTTGATTTGTCTAGCGCTTTTATTTATGTTTCTATTAGCATTTCTTCGAAAATTTCCGTTGTTTAACATTAAGTCGCTAATTTTCTATTTAAGGTCAACCTTAGATAATAAAAATAATAATGACCTTAAAAACGTTGCCAATTTTGGAGCTGATAACAACTATAGCTACTAGTTCTGTAATCCCTCACATTGCTGACGGCAGGATAACCACATTTCAAATCTAAATTGTTTGTCCATATAAAATACTACATTTATTGAAAATATATAATCAGTTTAAATGCAGGAGACGTAAAAATGACTTCAAAAGGCCGCACAGTTCGACGTGTCCATTTTCCTATTACCCAGTGGTTATTAGCAGACAGAAAACAATCAGGGGAATTAGTACTAGCGATTTCCATTTCAGTTTCGTTCAGATTATGTGTATGTACGTTTGCTTTTGCACATTTATATTTTTATTCAATGACAGACCTAAAAAAAGACTTTCTACAAAATTTAAAAAAAATTCCAATTATTAATGAATAATTTCTGATAAATTCAGTAAGACTTTCTAATTATCTAACTTCTTCCATTAAAACATTATCTTTTTTGTTTCCAATTTTATGTTTTTATTGCTTAGCCTAGGGTAGGAGTTGTCCAGACTGAAATGATATAAAACACTCACGCACAATATGGACGCATGTACATCCGCTACCTGCCCACATCTCTTCTTTTATAAT
Organism: Acanthosepion pharaonis; assembly: GCA_903632075.3. Classification (NCBI taxonomy): domain Eukaryota; kingdom Metazoa; phylum Mollusca; class Cephalopoda; order Sepiida; family Sepiidae; genus Acanthosepion; species Acanthosepion pharaonis. The sequence continues at coordinate 12,390 of CAHIKZ030001003.1, read as the reverse complement.
AAAGGATTTTGCAAAGCATACGTGAATATATCCATTGATGAAAAGCAACTCGCCTTCTCTTTCTATCTATCTATCTATCTATCTATCTATCTATCTATCTATCTATCTATCTATCTATCTATCAAACCTGGGATGACCCATGCCCTTTATGCCTACACGAATAACTACACATCATTAAGTTTTTAAATAATGAAAAATTATTAAACCATAGGCAGGAGTTAACGGTTTTTTGCCGACATCAACAAGTTTTCGCATTAAATAATTAGCATAAAAAAAAATTCCATAGTTTAATAAAAGTCTTAAAAGCTTAGCCAAATCATTAAATAGGAAAAACCCTTTCTGTAGTCGTCAAAAAACAAATTGAAATTCAGTGTAATACGGTTTGTATATAAAACACCCACTTGAATAAACAAATAAATAAAGAGATAATCAGATGGACAATAATAAAACACAATCCTCCCGACACATAACGACTTGTAGGCGCGCCATAAAAATATCCCTCACTGGGAACGAACTAGAGGATGGTCAGGATTAGCCTTAAAATAGATACCCTACCCAACCTGAGCAAAACCTCTCAGAAGATGATGAATCTATAGATAAGAATTAACTCTCTGACCACTTAACAAAGATGGCTCGCCTAGCCACTCCCACAATAACGAATGTTATAACGAACCATGCCTAAAAACACACGTAAACCAAAAGATAGCTTATTCCTAAAATTTCGCTTGAAGATGGAACGGGACTAAACACCTTAATTCAACTTAATTCTAATAATTATTTGGATGGTTTCGGCTGTCGTTTTTGAAACATGAGAACTCTTATGTAGCGAAGGAATCATATTTTTAAACAAAAAGTTATTATATATATATATATATATATATATATATATATATATATATATATATATATATAAAACTCCGTGAATTTTTCTATCTTGTGTGTTTGACAGAAGTCATATAGAGAGAGATGGGAAAGAAAGATGTAAATTTATTATCGTGTAGGAAGTGGGGGATGGATCCGATTTTCTAACGAGAAAGTGTATAATAAACACGAAATCCGGCCCCAAACGGGATACGCACAGTTGTCACCAAGGCCCAGGCCACTCTTGCTTATTAACTTCACGACCTCATGCTAAAAGCAACAGCGCCGACAAAATTCAAAGAGACCGCTTAAGACTAAGGCAACACCGTCAACAGTAAGAAACAAAGTCTATCTCTTATATCCTCTTTACTATGAACCACGCCGCACACACGTGTTGACTTTTTCACACAAATACACATATAACAACATTGCTTTGTTTCTCACATACGTATACAAAAAGAATTTATATTTTATTTAAGAATTTTATTAACACAAACAAAAAGCCATTATTTTCCAATCTATGACCAATTGCTTGTATTCTTGTCATTATATTAAATTAATGTTCATTTGTTGAAACTACGTTGTCTTGTTTACTGAATTTTATACTTTCAATGAAAATCGTTGGATTATTCTAAACGGGCGAATTATGCGCAGCCCCACAACAATATTTTATGTTATTGTATAAAATCCCAACAGTCCGAATTTTGACATTCCAACCTCTTATTGTTCAATTTTCTTCAAACAGACAATTTTTTTTTAATGTTGAAAGCAACTTCAATAACTGCAAATAAATGTATTTTTTAAAATATCTCTACTTTCACAAACTCTTCATGAAACTAAATGTAAATAGTAAACACAAGTTTAACCCAACGGGGCACAGCTGGTCTAGTGTGTGTATATATATATATATATATATATATATATATATATATATATATATATATATATATGTGTATACAAAATATAACGATTGACATTACATTTAAATTTTGAAGATCAAATTGACTAGAAAGCAAGAAGCCGGAATATTGGAATTTTGGGGTAGTTTTTAGTACTAGTGAGCTAGCCAAAATGAGCTGACTCATTTTATAGTTCACCAATAGAAGGGTTAACCAATCAGAAAGCTCAAAATATTCAATGCGACGTGTATAAAGGCAGCCATTTTGTTTTTTCTCCCCAAAATATCTTCACTGCCAATCTTTTATCGAAGACTTAAAGAATTAACAGCCGCTACTTTCTCCGAATCTACACTGCCAACCTCTGATATTGAAGAGATTACGGACTTCACTGGATTCCATATTCAGAGACTACGGCAATCATGGTCAACACGGAAGAGAGTTTCACATGCAAGAAATGCGATAGAAGAAACTGTTAGCATAGAACTTACGGTTACGTCTAGATTGGAATTTATATTTGGAAAACTGTAAATTCCAATCTAGTACTGAGCTTAAATTCATAAAGTCTTGCCTACCAAACTCCTAAGAACAGTTACCATGAAAGTATTTATAGTAAATGTACAAGGAAGTGACGTTACGGCAATGGGAAAGTGAGGTGTGCAAAATTAATTTCAACTTCAGCCACCGCGACGCGAATGAGTCCAAAATTTTATTGTCGATAACTCCAAAACGGTAAATTCTATCAAAATTTCTTTGTGATTTTCGAATTAAGCATGTACATTTACACTTAAACTGAACTATTCGGGAAATTGTTATTAGAAACTCAGCTTCAACTGCAAATTACCCTTTTGAGGTTCCGAGTTGAAATTAATTCTGTCACCCGAAAATGACTGAAACCGAGATTTACGTTTGTTAATAATATTTGTTAATTGTATTATGACTACCACGCGTGTTTTGGGTGAAATCACTGACCGTAACCGAAAAAGGCACACAAACTCAATGAAAATTAATAAAAATTGTGTGTGTCCCAGGTTGTACTCAAAGGCCCTGTCGGAGTTATCTCCTCCTTAATTTACCAAATTGTTCACAAGGAGACGCTCTCCCTACACTAAAAATATTGGGCAATTTATTGCCTCGTTCTGTTTTTTGACTTTGCATTTCAGCGGACACATTTAAAAATGTGTTCTCTCGCAGAGATCCACGTTTTTGCCCACTTGTGGGAAAACGCCATGCAACTCACATACACGTACGTACGAACTTTCACCAGTATACAAACTCTTTAGGTTCACACACAAATGTTGATGTCTTTGTCGATTGTAAATTTTGTTGTTTAATACATATATTTGTAGGATATTACAAAGAGTTAATCATACCTTGAATCAATTAGCAATATTAATGCAATTATTGGCGAAATCCCTTCGCTAGTAGACATAATTATAAGCATTATACTACTAATAATCAACTGAATGATAAGATCCTTATGTATAAAATGGATATGGTGTATTTTTTAATTCAGCTAGTACTTTCAAAGACCTCTGTCTCCATCATCAGGCTATTTTTTTTTCCTTTAGAATCAAAACTGGAAGACGAAATAAATGTGTTGCAGACCGAAAGATGTTTTTTAAAGAATGTGTTATTTATTAACGGTTGTGTAATGTTGGAGCATGTAAGTCGCAACGCTAAAGTTCAAATATTTCAAGTGAGAATTTTTATACGAATTTTGTAATTTGGTAAATCAACTATTTTTTATTACAAGTGTTTTTCAGTGTTGATATATATATATATATATATATATATATATATATATATATATATATATATATATATATATATATTGTTGATATATATAAATTGTGTGTATTTAGGCAGCATCTTTTCATTCATACACGTTTCATAAAATTACATAAAATAAATAGACAACACTTGTCTATATTATTTAATGAAACATATATATATATATATATATATATATATATCGGTCTTGTTTGTTTTCTTTACATCTTCGGTTGAACTGAACTTGAGTCCGCCATGTTCTTGTAGTTGGACCTTCTTCTACCAGGAATAAACAGCACGTGTTCCTAATTTAACAACACATAAACACACAGTCCTCTACATCCCTATTTGTGCTGCGTACTGGTGAAATTTGAATGAGGTTACAACAAATGATAACTGTGGACGTCATTATGTCTTTACCCATGCTTTATCGCCAATATTATTTGTTATTTATTCGTCCTCCTACTGATATGAGATATGGCACAAGGGTTTTTTTTTATAGTGAGATTCTGTTTTCACGAGGAAACGAAGGAAGAATGATAAGGAATGTTTTGTACGTAAGACATTGAACAAGTTTTGTTTCTTGTCAGGACATTGAATAAACTGTGAAATTGCTATCAAGGTCACGTCAAGGCATAAATCATTGTAATCCTTGAATAAGTCAAAATACAAATAGGAAGTTGAATCAGATTTCGTGAAAGCTTGTTGAAAGGAATAACATATTCGGTGATATTGAATTTTTAGTTTCTTTTTGTTGCTTTTTCTCGAACGTTTTTTGTATTTTTCTCACAAAATGTTTATCTTTCCTCACAGCGTTTTTACATTTTCAAGAACATTTTTGTTTTTCTCGCAACATTAGGTTTTTCTCAAAAAGCTTTTGCCTTTTCCACAACATTTTTGCTTTTCCCACAAGGTTTTTAATTTTTCTCACAACATTTTTGACATTTCCCACAAGGTTTTTTTTTCTCACAATATTTTTGACTTTTTCCACAAGCTTTTTATTTTTTCTCACAACATATATATACAAACTTTTTTAAAACATTTTTCGTTAAATACGACGAACAAAGAAAATTTTATTAATTTTTTATTTATTTTTTTCAGTGGTCTGACATGTTTTTGTTTGGTGCGTGTAACGGTGTGCATATTACCCTGGGTACAGGTGGCAGTAGAAATGACACTGAATAGGAGGTTGGATTTATGATTTCATCTTTTCCTCAAATGCCAAATACACATTGGTGTACTTGTAAAATCTATATAATAAATAACATCAATCATCTGACATCTTAGGATTTATCATATATTTCCCCAATTAGCCAATTTCCCTGGGTTAAAAAAATAAAGGCAGTGTAACTGAAAAAAAAAAAAAAACTTACCTGCAAGAGTTTTGATTCTTGATCGCTCAAACAGCTTGGAAGAATTACTTCCACTATCGAAACCCTCTTCCATCGCTGGGGGGCCCTGCCCAGGCTCCCAATGGACCCCTGCATGAATCTGTGCTATCTCTGTCATGACACCTTAACTCTGAAAGAGAAGAAATAAAAATATAAATAAATAAAAATAACACACTTCAAACTGTTTCAGTAATTTTCTTCTAATAAAAATTGAATTAAAAATAAAATAATTTTATAGGAAATAAACAAAAAAAGTTTTTATTTTGCTATATTCTTGAAAGAGAGAGACAAATTTTTGATTTTATCTTTTCCTCATCTGCCAAATACATATTTGTGTACTTGTAAAATCTATATCTATAGACAATAAATAACATTGACATAATAATAATAATAATAATAATCTGTGATAAATATCCAGAAACAATCGATCATCTTGTATCCGGTTGCCCGATATTGGCACCCAGTGAGTATAAAACCCGGCATGACATAGTGGGCCAATATCTGCACTGGAAAATCTGCAACTTCTATGGGAAGGAAACTGGCATGAACACCATCCAGACCCGGTTACGGAGATAGGACCTGTTACAATTCTATAGGACTACACAATACATACTGGCTGAACAATCAAAGCCTACCGCCCAGACATTGTTATTAAAGACCACAAACAAAAAAAGTGCCTCCTTATTGATATGGCAATCCCTGCTGACCGCAATGTATCTTTGAAGATATTCAAAAAGATATCAAAATACAAGGACGTTGAAATAGAAATCTCAAAAATGTGGCACATGGGAACATCAATAATCCCTGTTGTAGTTGGAGCCCTAGGATTGATTGGAAAAGATTGCAGTAGACTAATTGAAGGGATTCTTGGAAGTCCATGCCCCAAAGAGATACAAAAGATTGTTCTGACAAGTACAGCCCACACTTTACGAAGGGTTTTATCTATGTAATTTTTTTTGTTTTGTCAGTGGAAAGTGTGATGATGCCATTTCTAACCTTAGGTCCCTGGAAAGAGATTTGTAAACGCCAGAAATCAAAGGAAATAATAATAATAATAATAATAATAATAATAATAATAATAATAATAATAATGCTCTTATCAGGTTGAGTGTGGTCATTGATACATTGGTTTTAGTTTATTTGTACAGCAGCGTTCCATTTTAGATCTTGTTCTGTTTGAACTTAGCCAAATCACCGTTTTAGTAGTAAAAAACGCCACATTTGGCAGATTTCACAACTACTCTCCGAGTTGGCAAGAATATTTGATTATATTCGCAAAACAAAATTCAATATTTGGACAAACACAAAAATAAATTGTTTGATCTCTTTTGATACAGTTCACTGATCGAACATATCGAAAGTTCAGAGTAGGTTTCTGTATGATTTCACAGTACATCGATTTCAATACGGTGGATTCTGAAAAGTATTCGGTCTGAACCACTTTTCAAAAAGGTGACCAATTGACCGACAGTACTTTTTTTTCTTAAATGTCTTTTTGATCGGCCCAAGATTATATTTGTGGGGTCGAATCTCAGTGTTGCTTCCGATATTCAATGTGCCGTGTTTCTTCAGAAAGTTGGCGATGATCGCTCTCCACAACTTCCTGTCCTTCGTAATAAATTTTGTCTTTTTGTTATTTCTCCTAAATCCTGTACCGCCATCCATTTACACAAGCTCATTCTTCTATGTGCCATGTCCCTTCAGGACGTAGGCGATCATGGCTCTCCACAATTTCCTGTCCTTTGTAGCTCTGAACAGATTTCATCTTTTTGTTATCTCTCCTAAACCTTGCTTCACCATCCATTTACTCAAGCTCGCTAAGTAGGTTATGTTTTTTCTCCTTCACTTTCGCCTTCAATCTGCCGTGTGTGTATCACATTTTCTAAGCCTGCTTTCCTCAATTGTCTCTTCCTGATGTTAATTGACCATCTTGTTTATATTTTTCTAACATGTTCGATCCATGGTATTCTCAGCATTCTTCTATAGAACCCTATGTTTTTTGTACAAATATTTTCATGGCAATAACTCTGATGAGCTTTTTTTCACTGGTGCCCCGACTACATGAATTTAAAGCATGCTACTAGATTGGCATGTAGGTCCCACCATTTTGCTGTTGAAGCAGCTAAATGTAAGTACCACTTCTACTCCAACAGTATGTTTTCCCGCACTTCTCGACAGCAGAACTTCCTTCTGTTTCCTCGCTTTCCTAATAACTACAATCTTCAAAAATTTAAACGTCAATCGCCATCTTCTGTTGTCGAGAACCGCGTTCATCTTTAATCCTTTCCTCACCCCCCCCATACCCAGTCTTTTCTCTGACTTTCACTCTCTGTAATCCTCTGTGTACTAGTGGCACTCCTGTTATGTTTAAGGTGAATTGATTAAAAAATTCTCTGCCATATTGGTCTTGATTTACTCATATGTTGCTTTCTTCTTTCTGTCATCTTTCGGCCGGGTGATTGTTAGTTGGTTTTTAGTTCGGAGATAAAATGAAAACTTCAACAAAAGGGATTTGAAAACTTATCTATTTTATTAAAGACGTCGACGTGTACATCTTCTAACTAGCCAGTGTGGTTGCTAGCCCACCCCACTGGGCAGCAGTTTCCAGCCACGGAATTAACACGTCTGCATTCTTCGACGGGAAAAACGTAACTCAGTGAAAACACTAACTCTAACATTCCCACGTTCGGATCAGCCAATCAAAATCGACATCCCTATTATGTCTACCAGCTGACCCCCACGTCAGCCTAAGAAGGACTGAGCCAAATACACTGCCACTAAAAAAAATAATAGTCTGAAACTATTATATAACACTTAGCAGGTGTCCAAGTAATTGAAGCTCTCTTTGCCTGATTCTGGGCATAAGTTTTCTTTTTGTTGCAATTTTCTAAAAGTCTTCCTTGTTGCTTATTAGACCCGTCCATGAAATTTCCAGTATCCTTCTGTGAAGCCACGTTACTGTTGTCTCTAATTCTTTACTCATCTGTGGGGAGATTGTCCAGCATACACTGCAATATCACTGCGCCAAATAAGCAAAATTTATACTCTTCCTTGTTCGAAGTGGGTGCTGGGTGACGGTCTCGAGGCGATCATAATAAATTTGTCTCCCTCTCTTTCTTCTCTCGGCCGGATGATCGCTAGTTAGTTTTTTGAGCTCGGAGATAAAATAGAAAACTTCAACAAAAGAGATTTTAAACTTATCTATTTTATTAAACACGTCGACGGGTACATTTTTAACTTGCCAGTCAGGTCGCTCTGTCAGCCCTCTCCCCGCCACTGGGGAACAAGTTTCCCTGACGCGAAATAACCACGTGTAAAACTTAACTCCCTGAAAATACTTTCTAACTCTAACATTCCCAATGTTCGGCTCAGCCAATGAAAATCGACATCTCTATTTTATCTACCATCAAACCTTAAGGTCAGCCTCAGAAGGTCTGAGCCAAATACACTGCCACTAAAAAATAATAATCTGAAACTATTATTTAACATATTACGAGTGTGCTAATCTCACAATTTTTGATAATAAACCTAAGACCAGGACCTTACACAGTATCACCGATGATCGCAAAAGCAATAGCTACACAATGCAGTATACAAGCTAATAGAGAAAAATACAGATATATGCTTGGAGTGGTTTAATTTAAAACCCAACAGATGCCAACAGCTCTAATAAAATAAAATAAAACAAAACACTTACTGGTCATCGGGTCTTATAAGATAATTTAATATATTACCCGTCTTAAGCATTTTCACTATCTTTTATTCCGACCTAATAAACGTTGGCGAAACAAGTCGTTAAAAACATTATCTTAATGTTTGTTTATAGCCCCTGGATTTACCAAACGGTTACCCATCTAGGTACTAACCAGACTTGAGGTTTCTAACTTCGGTGATCGTAAGAGAATCGGTGTTTCAACGTGATATGGCCGTAAGCCCATGGTATCACCAGCACATCAAAGCCTACAGCGCCTGCTATTTCCAAGCGGTCACATAATTTAAGTACTGATCAAGGATCAGGTTGCTTTTTTGTCACTTTTTCATCGTGTCGAGAATTTCGTCTGTCATCCATTCTTTTTTTTTTTTTGCTATTTTTCTTTTGGGATAATCTCGACTGCTGTGTGAAAAACTCAGAAACTTAAAAAATTGTTATGCAGTATATATTTGCGAGGCTCATATAGTCTTTTTGTAAAAAAAATTTTTTATCTAATAGAAAAACACAGATGTCTACTGAGAACGGTTTAACTTAAAATTCAAGAAAAGCCAACAGCGCTAATAAAATAAAATAAAACAAAGCACTTACTGTTCATCGGATCTGATAATGTAATTTAATTTATTGTCTTAAGCACATTCATTCTGACCTAATAAACGTTGGCGAAACGTCGTTAAAAAAGCGTTTCTCCTTTGTCCCATTATCTTCATGTTTGTTTAAGACACTATTCTACACCCGACACATACACCCTTGTGTAAATTAATTATACAGGAAGATGTAGAGGGCTATGATCACACACACCCTTGTGTAAATTAATTGAAACAAAACGAATAATTCCGTTATTATTTAATTTTTTTTCGGATTTTTTCCAATGAAACATGACCCAGTGCACATGTTAGTACTTTATATGTCCATTCCACGAAGTCGTTCCTTGCAAATTGACCACAGATTCTCGATTGGATTTAAATCAGGAGAGTTTCCGGGCTTGTATATAGTACTTTGATTGACTCATAGTTAAGGCTTGCCAATGTGTTTATGGAGCGTTACAATTTTTGTACGCTTCCTTGGAGTAGCGTCTATCGCAGACAATGGCTGTAGGACAACTAATCAACAGTCGAGACAATAGTATCCGGGCGTGATAAAAATCTGATGCAATCACGGATGATGCAATATTTTTCAAGGCCAAACAAATTTCATCATATACCCCTGAAAATAGATTCATATTACTGCACACCACTTCACCAACTAACCTTAGGAAAAATAGAAATCGATTGCACCCTATCACTCCAGTGGGTCTAAAACTGACTATATGGTGAATGAAAGGAAAATAAAGCGGTTGTTTCAATTAATTTTTACAATGGTGTACGTCATACAATAGTCAAGATAAACTCACGAGAGACTACTGTGGCTATAGATTCATCTGATAAAAAAGAATATAAATAATGCTAAACATTTTGTGCGTAGTTAAATGTAACGAACTAGACTGGAATTCAAACTCAGTTTTCCGATTTCTCATTCCAGGCGGCTATCCGTTACACCCACCCGATATACCCAAGCTTCCACCCCTGGAATTGCCAAGCGGTTATCCATCTAGATGCTAACCAGGCTCGGGGTTGCCCAACTTCGGTGATCGTAAGAGAATCGGTGTTTAAACGTGATACGGCCGTAAGCCCATTTTACCACCAGCACATCCAAGTTTACAGCCGCCGGTATTTCCAAGCGGTCATAAATTTAGATACTGACCAAGCTCCAGATTGCTTAACTTCGGTGATTGTATAGAAAATCGGTGTTTCAACGTGATATAGCCGTAAGGCCATTGTAACTCTAGCACATCAGAGCTTGCAGCCCATGGTATTTCTAAGCGGTTACCCATTTATATACTGACCAGGCTCGAGTTTGCTTAACTTCTCTGATCGTAAGAAAATCGGTGTTTTAACGTAATATAGCGGTGAGCCCATTGTACTACCCGCATATCCAAGTTTGCGACCATTGATATTTTCAAGCGGTCCCTCATCTAAGTACTGACCAGGCTCGAGTTTGCTTAACTTCTCTTATCGTAAGAAAATCGGTGTTTCAACGTGATATAGCCGTGAGCCCATTGTACTACCCATATATCTTGAAGTTTGCGACCATTGATATTTTCAAGCGGTCACTCATCTAAGTTTGCGACCATTACCAGGCTCGAGTTTGCTTAACTTTCTTATCGTAAGAAAATCGGTGTTTCAACGTGATATAGCGGTGAGCCCATTGTACTACCCATACATCCAAGTTTGCGACCATTGATATTTTCAAGCGGTCACTCATCTAAGTACTGACCAGGCTCGAGTTTGCTTAACTTCTCTTATCGTAAGAAAATCGGTGTTTCAACGTAATATAGCGGTGAGCCCATTGTACTACCCACACATCCAAGTTTGCGACCATTGATATTTACAAGCGGTCACTCATTTAAGTACTGACCAGGCTCGAGTTTGCTTAACTTCGATGATCGTACGAGAACCCGTGTTTCAACGTGATATAGCCGTAAGCCGTAATCCAATCTACTTTTTTCTTTCTCTTAATTGATGACGGTTTTTACTGGGTTTGAATATAAAAGAGAACAATTACTTTTTCATGTCTGTTCATCTATCTAGCAAAAGTGATTTCAAGAGAAAACCCTGGTTAAATCCTAATCGACGACGGGATATTGACAGACGAGACTGTCCGTAATTTCTTTTACCTCGTTAGTAGCTGCTGTCAACATGCACATTGTTTATAAATACCATTCCTTTTGACACTTGCCCAAATGATCGATAGCCTGCAGAGACAGACACCTGAGAAGCAAGCTTCGACATTAGATCAATTCATTCTAGTTCGGCTAAAAATTTTCAAGCTAATACCGCGTCGATGTTGTGTTATTTTATATATTTATCGACATTGATGTTCGCTTATTGACGAAGACAAAATGACAGTTTTCATTAAGAGCTGTATAAATACAAATAAATATACATTGACGTTTTAGCACGTTCTTTAAAAACTCGTGATAATATTGCTAGCGTAGTAGGTATAAATATTTAATAATAACAAATGAGAATTTTACTCTTAGTGACGTTTGCATTAATCCTTTTCCGTCCCGATTTTAAAAGCATTTTCCAGTAAAATCATTCCATTCCCCAAAGCATTTATAGATTATTTAAAGTGGATTTCAATAATAAAATCATTAGAAATGCATTTAAATGCAATAGCTCTATGAGATCAAATAAATTTATATTTACATCCAACTTTCTATCCTTCTGTCGGATCTATGCTTCAGCCTGATCTATCTATCTATCGTAATGTTTGTATCTATGCCAATGTTTATCTATCTCTATCTATCTATCTATCTATCTATCTATCTATCTATCGTAATGTTTATGTATCTATGGCAAATGTTTATATTCAATGTTTATCTTCATCTATCTATCTATCTATCTATCTATCTATCTATCTATCATCTATCGTAATGTTTATGTATCTATGGCAATGTTTATCTATCTATCTATCTATCTATCTATCTATCTATCTATCTAATGTTTATGTATCTATCTATCTATCTATCTATCTATCTATCGTAATGTTTATGTATCTATGGCAATGTTTATCTATCTATCTATCTATCTATCTATATCTCGTAATCTATCTATCTATCTATCGTAATGTTTCTATGTATCTATCTATGTTTATGTATCTATCTATTTATCTATCTATCTATCTATCTATCTATCTATCTATCGTAATGTTTATG